>SJYG01000059.1:2433190-2457647 GCA_006410535.1 Litocranius walleri | reverse complement strand
AGCGATGAGAATCCGGGCATCCTGGAGAGCTCGGCCTTTTCTGACCAAGCAAGGCAGTGCTGGCGCAGGTGGGCCCCAGAACACACCTGCGGTGGGCGGCGCCTTCCTCTGGGAGCCGCTGTCTTCATCTCTCTCTCTCTCACAAACACACACACACACACACACTCGCGCGCGCGCGCAGGCCAGGCTGAGTCGGGCAGGGGGCTCGGGTCTGTGGGTTCCCTTGTCTGGCACAAAGTGGCGCTCCACAAATAGCTGCCTCAGGAATGATGCTGGAGAGGGAGCTAGCAACTCACCGGATGGGCCAGGACAAGTGCTGCCAGCCCAGCCCGCTGCGCAGGAGCCTCCAAGGAAGGAATGTGCAGCGTGGCAGGTTCTCTTTTCTTTTAAATTGAGAGAAGCTGTCCTTCTTTGTTCTGTGAAGGGTCACTTAAGTGGCCTTCTTAGAGATGCAAACACAGGACAAGTAGGCACCCAGCGTCCTGGGATCAGCACTTAACCGGGAACCTTTTGTGCCTGGTAGCGGTGGGTCCTGTTTTGCATCTTTGAGTGGCTTGGCAAAAATCCTGCACTTCTTCGGCATGCAGAAGTGGGATCCGTGGGGAGAAAGGGGGAGGAAGAGAAATGTGTGGACTAATTCACACAAAGAGCCCAGGCTTTCTGGAAGGAATGAGATGGCTACCTCACCACTGTGTTTTTACATTTTTTTTTTTTTAACAACAAGAAACATAACATCCCACCTGTGAGAGCTCAGGCACACAGGAAGCAAGGGTCTCACAGGACAGTATTGTTTCTCTATGCCGCGCAGCTGGCACTCTCCACTCTGTGAGTCTATCTCGTTTTTAAAACTACAGGCCAAGACCCTCTGAGTTGATTTCATGACCCTTATTGGGTTGGAGTCCATAGTCTGAAAAGTGCTTCTTGGGATTTGGCGGTCAGGAGACCTGTTGGGTGGACTAAGGCCTGGCTGTGGGAAGGATGCTGCTGCTGTGGAAACAGAGACTGGTGTTAGTGAGCTCCACCTGGGACTGTAACTAGGGAGATGAAAATGGTGGTCCTTGATACTAGAGCTGGGTCTGATCAGGTTATCTGAGGCCAACTTGCCCTGGAAATTGTGTCTGTGTGTGATTTGACAGAGCGGAATACACCAGCTTCTGCACTCTCTCCCCATGCCGGTCATATTACAGAGGTGCTGTGTGTCCCTGGAGAGACTCGCAGGCCCTCTATATGCCCTTGGGGATATTTCCGTGATGCCCAGCAATCCATTCGCACACAGCCATAATCTCATTGCCACCACTGAGGCCCACTTGGGAGGGGCCTGCCCCATGCCCACCGTCCGGGGGCAGGCCTGTGGTAGCGCTCAGCAAGAAAAGCCATAGTCATACCCTAGTGCTTAGTCCTTTAGTCAATCCCAACTCTTTGTAACCCTTTGGACTGGAGCCTGGCAGGCTCCCCTGTCCATGGGATTTTTCAGTCAAGAATACTGGACTGGGTTGCTGTTTCCTTCTGCAGGATGTCTTCCCAACCCAGAAATTGAACCCGTGTCTCCCGTGTCTTCTGGATTGCAGGCAGATTATTTATCCACTGAGTATGCCCTAGAGGTCCTGCCTTAACAGGCGGGAGCCCTCCAGTTGAGGGGAATGCTGAGGCCTGAGCAGAACACCCTGGAGAAGTTGCCACAGCAAAATCTTGGGAAACAGGGGCTTCACCCATCCTGGCATCTATGCCTTAGACACATCGCCAAGGCCAGCTTCCGCTAAGAAACCTGATGGCCATCAGAATGGGACAGAAGTGGCCTGGAAACTTACCCACCGGAAGCAGGATCGGGAAGCCAGGCTGTGCTGCCCTTCCTCTTTCCGCAGCTAGGTGGCAGCAGCGAGCAGAAGTCCTTGAACCCCTCTCTGTGGACTCGGTCACCCCCACTTCCCTCCGCTGGGCTGAGATTCTCCCAGTCCGGCCCCACCGTCTCCCCTCCCCTTGCCCAGCAGTCCTGGCTACAGTTCTGCACTATGAGAGGGAGGTCTGCGGGACACGTGCTCACTCCGATGATCCCTTCTCTCAGTGCCTCAGTTAATCCTCACAGCCCTTCAGCACCTTCAGCCCCATCCAATGCCCCCACTGAAAGACTGAGGGTCTTTGAAGGTTGGAGTTCAGTTCCGTTTCAGTCAGGGCACTACAGAGGCCAGACACAGGCTTGGGCACCAACTGCCCCTCAAGGTACCTCACCTCTCTGAGCCCCAGGGTGGCAGTCAAACTCGTTTTCCCCTGGCCATGCAGTTTTTCAGCCTCCCCCGCAGTAAGATAGGTCACATGACTGAACTCTGGACAGTGGAATGTGGGTGGGAGTCTGGCTGCAGTCTGCTCGCAGCCCCTAAACTCCCCTGAGAGCTCCGTGTTCCCTCCTTCCTCCTCTGATAGACAGGATCCCGGGGAGGACTCTGAGGTCCTGGAAGGAGCCTGAGTCCCTGCATGACCGCCTGGAGCGGAGCCCTCTCCTTCGTTCCCCTACTTCACACTGACCAAACAAACGTGTCTGTTTATGGGGTTAAGATTCTGACACTTGTGGTTGCTGCGTGATGTCGGCCAGCATCAGTTTCTGATGAACCTGTGGTTCCCTTGCTTGTAACATGGGGTTTTCTGCACTGTCTTGGGGTTGTGTCTGTGACACACAGTGTGTGCACGTCACCAGTCCCTGGGGCTGGTGCACTGCAAGCATCCAGAGCATCGCCAGGTGACTGAGGTCACTCTCTTGCACAGCGGTGCCAACACGAGGAGGACTGACTGACCCCCGGGTTACAGCGCCCCGCCCTGAGCTAAGCGGACCGACCAGCAGGTGGGCCACGCTCACAGCAGAGGGGCGAGCAGGGATACGGGGAGTCTTCAAAGATCCCACCTATGCAAACGCTTTGTCAGTTGGATTTTTGCTAATACTGTGGAGACTAGCCGTTATCTGTAACGGCTACAGGGCAGCATCTGTAATGGAATGCGGAGCTGAGGGGGTTGCATGTACTGAGAGAGGTTAAGAGCCACACTGGAGCCAGGCGTCTCAGTTCAAATCCTGTCTCTTCCACTTACCAGCTGTGGGATCCCAGGTAAATCACTTAGCAGTTCTGTGCCTCAGTTTCCCCATCAGTAAAATGGGAGTTTTAATAGTGTTCTGGTGGAGTACAGCAGATGCTCAATTCATGTGGCTCTTATTACTGAAGGAGGTGTCCCACTTGGTGACTCCTGGTGAAGCAGCTGAGACCACCTCTGCGCTGTAGCCCATGGAAAGGTCTGACGCCGTCACAGCCGCCAGAAAGTGCCCCCTGGCCCTTGCTCCCTGCAACGGCTGCTGCAGCTGGTCTACCTGGACAGGAAACAAAAGCCCCCAGGACCAAGTCTGTGGGCTCCTGCTCTTCCCCATGCTGCATTTCTCCTGGGGCTGGGGGAGTAAAGAAAGGAAAGCAGAAAGAGCAGGTGGGAGCAGGGCTGGGGTGAGACTCCGGGAAAGACAATGAGCTTTGTAAAATTCCTCTTGGGCAGTCTGGCCAAGTTCAATGGCTTCAGGCCACATGAACAGCAAGAAAAATGTAGCCCAGGAATTTCTCCCCAACCATGCCCCTTGTCTTTCTCTGTGAGAATTTGGAGCTGCAGACACATTCCTTCCATGAACAACGTCCGCAGCAGCTGAAGGCCCGTTGGCCAGAGCTGGGGAACCAGCTGGCCATGCAGCTCTAGGGCCCCGCCCTCAGGGCCCCTCCCCCCTGAGCGCTGGGCACGGCAAATGTGGAGGAGGGTAGGCTCTGGCTGGCAGCCTTCAGATCCCAGCGTGTCAGATGCTGGCCCTTCCTGGGCGCTGCGGGCCTCTCCTGAGAGCCAGCTGTCCAGACAGTTTGTGCAGCTCCATTTCCCTAATCTGTCACCCAGAAGCGGAAACTAGACATCTTGGACAGAATCCCCACCTCTTAAAGATGGGAATTCACTTTTTTCCTAAGCCAAGTACTTCCCAAGTCAAGAGGAAACAACTTCCCAGTGCTCTAAAATTCTTCTGAACAGAGGGCAAACTGCATAAAGCCCATGAGCCAAATATGGCTCACCACCTGCTTTTGTAAGTAAAGTTTTATTGAAACACCCATTTGTTTCTGTATTGTCCATGACTGATTTCATGCTATCAGGGCAGAGCTGAGTAGCTGCTATGGAGATAATGTGGCAAAGTTTAAATACATTTATCATCTGCCCCTTAAAAAAAGTTTATCAGTTCCTCGTTTAAAATAGAATGTATTACATTCACTTATTAACTTATACTCATGTTATTCCACAAAGGCTTTGAAATGGCTTCTAATGAGAACACTTAAAATGAAGGTAACACAATAGTAATAATTTTATAAATTAAGGACCTGAGAAAATGCAAATAAAAGTAGAAAAGTAAAATCAGGAAACAAAAGCATAAATGTGAAAACCTACTTTGGGGCCTTCATACTTGCCCAAACTGAACTTTAGAATTTCCCTGAGCCTCCTGGCAGCCAAAGGAAGAAGAGAAACGAGACTTAAGTCTCATTAAGAGAAAGGAAAAGACATACCAATCCACACGGAATCCACAGCCTTTTCACAAAGCATAGTGGGCTTGCTTCAAATAAACTCTGTCTTCCCCAGAATGACATTCTTCATTAAAGAAAGAAAAGAACCCAGAACAATGAGTCTGTAAAGTGAATAACACCAGTGCTGCTGATAAGGGATAATGGGGGTATCTGAGGGAGGCAGCTAACATGTTTAGCCTGATTGCTGCTGTTGTTCAGTTGCTAAGTCTTTGTGACCTCATGGACTACAGCATGCCAGGCCTCCCTGTCCCTCACTCTCTCCTGGAGTTTGCCCAAGTTCATGTCCATTGAGTTGGTGATGCTATCCAACCATCTCATCCTCTGCTGCCCTCTTCTCATTTTGCCTTCAGTCTTTCCCAGCATCAGGGTTTTTCCCAGTGAGTCAGCTCTTCTCATCAGGTGGCCAAAGTATTGGTGCTCCAGCTTCAGCATTAGTCCTTCCAATGAGTATTCAGGGTTGATTTCCTTTAGGATTGACTGGTTTGATCTCCTTGCAGCCCAAGGGACTCTCAGGAGTCTTCTCCAGCACCACAACTTGAAAGCATCCGTAGTTAAATCCAAATCAGTTGGCTTCCATGTGCTGAGGTAAGAGGGCACAAAACTTACTTTGAGAGGTTGTAGTGGAGGTCTGTTTTCTGCTTATCATATTTCTACATCTGTTTCAAAGCAAACACTGAGGCTGACTGGGAAAGCCCTGACTAGCTACTAATTCAGCTTTAGTGGCCGGCACCATAGGCCCAGAAGTAATGCTCATGAGGAGTGGACCCTAGGGTCTCTGGACTTCACACTTCCCGTGGTAAATGAGAAGGCTGTATTAGAATGGATAAAGCCCCTTCCAATTCCAGAACATCTGTGAGTATTGAGTGTATGGCATATGCACACTGGATTTTGGCCAAATTCCTATCACAGATCAGAACTATGATAGGAGGAGAAGATGAGAGAGGGGAACACAGGCCAAAAAGCAGGAGGCAGGGGGCTGGCTGTTAAAAGGTGTCCTGCAGTGGCCAGTCTACCCAGATTCAAGGACAAGCTCTCCCACCCTCCAGCTCTGTGACTCTGAGAGCTCATAAAAGCCAGGCAGGTGTCCATCTTTTCACCTCTAAAGTGAGCGTTATGACATGTCACCATCATGAAGCTGCTGTGAAAATTAAATGAGATACCGGCACCCGTAGGGGTAGATTTGTAATAAGCATTGTACAAAGTGCTTTTATCTTCAAGAAGCCCCCTCTATTCAGGTGTCAAGGCTAACAGTGAAAGTGAAAAAGCCGCTCAGTCGTGAGTCGTGTCCGACTCTTTGTGACCGCATGAACAATATAGTATGTGGAATTCTCCAGGCCAGAATCCTGGAGAGGGTACCTTTCCTTTCTCTGGGGGATCTTCCCAACCCAGAGATCGAACCCAGGTCTCTTGCATCACAGGCAGTTTCTTTACCAACTGAGCTATCAGGGAAGCCACCAGGGAACGGACATTACCCTGAAAAGCTAACACAGCAGTGAGCCTCGCACGGCCTGGCTGACGGACGCCCTCTGATGCCCTCCAGCACTCCGCAAGGGCTACCTTTCTCATCGTAGTCTCATCTGTGGATGTGCCTAAGACCTCTGGGGCCCTGCGCCCCAACTCTGCTCCTTCTCCCTTCAAAATATCCACCGTAGAGTTAAAAACAGAGGCTCCGAAACAAGACAGGCTGGGTTCTGACCCCAGCTCGGCCACTGATCAGCTGTGTGAGTCACCTCGCCTCCCTGTGCCTCAGCCCTCCTCTATAAGTGGAAAGAATGACGGTGGGGGACACTCGGGGCTGCTCTGAATTTCCGTGGACGGCCGTGCTCAGCTGGGCACCGTTGGCCCTCAGGATGATACTTCACTCCACCCCCCAGGTCTCACTTGTGTTAGTGCCTCATAAACTACCCCCAGCCTTAGTGACTTAAATGCTTATTTGCTCTTGTTCTACAGCGTGGGCAGGGCTCGGCATGGAGAGCTCGCCTCTGCTCTACTTGTATCAGTTGGAGGACCTGCCTCCAGGGTGGCCTCACTCACGTAGCCTGACCTGGTTGGGTCCAGCTTCCCGGAGCATGGCAGGATCAGGAGAGTCCCACTGCTCTCCCTGGACGGCAACAGTGGAAGCTAGCAAGCTTCTTAGAATTTAGGCCCAGGGCTGGCCCAGGGCCACTTTACTCCTATCACCTTGTTAGTTAAGGCAAGTCGTGGGGCGGCCCAGATTCCAGGAGACGGGGGCACACAGGGTGTGGGGTCTGGGGGTGTGGATTGCTGGGGGCTACCTTGCTAGTACACAGCTCAGCTTGATCTCCGTCTCCTCTACATCTCTTGTCTGCCTTATGCTGGCTTTCTCCCTGCTCTGGTCTCCCCCTTCTCGTCCCCCCTTCACTCCAGCACCAGGCTGATCAGTTAGAATCACAGACTGCATCATACCCTACATGCCCTGTTTCTTCATCTGATAACACTGCTTGCTCATTGGAGGACTGTTCCCACGCCACTCCCAAGGTGCTAGACTCCTCATCGCATCTTAGCTCTCATCTCACAGACCTCTCCTCTGGAGAGCCTGTCTGACCACACTTTGTGGACTGGGGCACTGTCCCCCCCCAGAGCTCCCAGGGGTCCTCCTGGCACCCCCAGGGCTCCCAGGGGTCCTCCTGGCACCCCCAGAGCTCCCAGGGGCCCCCTGGCACCCCCAGAGCTCCCGGGAGTCCTCCTGGCACCCCCAGATCTCCCGGGTGCCCTCCTGGCACCCCCAGAGCTCCCGGGTGCCCTCCTGGCACCCCCAGAGCTCCCGGGGGTCCTCCTGGCATCCCCAGAGCTCAGGCCTGGGCTCTACTTGGCTGTTCAGCTGTGTTTAGTCATCGTTTGGCACCTGGGTGAGTGAATGAATGAAAGGATGAATGAATGATCACAGCAGCCCGACAAAGCCACATTTATGATGATGATGCCATGTTCCCGTTGCTACTCTTCCCTGAGCTGCCCAGGGCTGAGCTCACATCTTGAGATGGCACCCTGGGGGTACCTTGGGTCTGAGCTGGGAGGAGAAACCACCCTCCTGCGAGGGGTATAAAGGTCAGGTACTGAGTCTCCTAAGTAAATTCTTGAATGACCTGCACACGTCTGACAGTTAGGTTCTAGAGGGTAAGATTCCAGCAGCAGCAGCAGCAGTCTCCTTAAAAATAAACCCATATTCTCACCACCAAATTTTGAGTCTCTCAGAGAAATTGACTAAAGCAGCAGGAAGTGGAGGTCTGGGTGGGTGGGAGTAAGCCCCATGGGTGGGGGTAGCACCGCAGAATCCTTGTCCTGCAAAGCTGGTGTCCAGCCCTCCTCCCAGAGCCCATCGTACTCACTGGATGCCCATCCCCTAGTTCAGGCTCTGCTTTCCCATGATGTGTCGGATGCTGGCCTTGCGACGCAGGAATATTTCTCAGGGGCCCCAGCTCCCTGCTCAGTTTTCTAGAGTCAGGTGGCTTGAGCTTGGCTGGAGCCTTGGAGCACTGAGTGATCCTGAGGTTTCGATTCAGTTCAAGATGGTCTGGGGTCATTATTGATTCAGGGGCTTTGTTCAGAGTTTAATTTTTCAGGTGAATTCTGTGCTCAGTACGTGCTCTTGCTATTGCAACCCATGACGCTCTGCCTGATGGGGTAAATGCCATTCTCCCCTTTATCTATCCACACATCCAGCCACTCATCCATCCACCCACCTCCTCACTCTTCCACCCACCCCCCACCAACCCACCCACTCATCCCTCAATCCACTCATTCACCTACTCAACCCACCTGCCTGCCTACCTCCCCATCAATCCATCCATCCATCCATCCATCCTGATTCTGACACTTGTCATTTCACTGGTCTTGGGCAAGTCTGTTTACCTTCCTGAACTTTAGTTTCTCCCTCGGTAAACTGAATCTAATGGTGCCTTATGGGGTAGTCCTGTGGTTAATTGAGATAATAGCACGTATGAGCTGCCTGGTGGAAAACACATAGTTAAACACATTATTAATGTTATCTTCCTTCCCGCTTGAGAAATAGACACAACTAGAAAACTATAAAAAGACAGTATATAATCAGGACAATAAAACTGTGTGAAACCAAAGGCAGTAATACTATAAACTCTTGCCTTGCGTTCTGTCTCATAAACTGCCCTGGGAGTTGATATTTAAAGCCACTCTGAAAAGTTGAGTATCCCGAAATATATTTGAAAAGTTGAGTATCCCAAAATATATTTGAACGGTTCAATGGGGATGCTGACCCTCTATAATAGGTTCATTCGAAATGATCCTGCCTTGCTACTTCCTCTTAGAAAGATAAACAAGCAGCCCACAATGGCTGCTGTGATGTTTTCTTTTAAATCTTGCTTTCCAAATGTAGGACTTGGCTGTTGGACAATCCCCCGGGGGCTCGCTCCCCACACATGCTCTCCCTGAATGCAGGAGGCTCTAGCTCGGAATTCCTGGGGCCTCATTAAGCCCGCTGTGACTAAGTGATCTTGCCTGGTGCTAAAACTGTTTAAAATGACTTGGCAACAACCAGAAGTCAGGTCTCTCTGTTTTTTCTCAGTTACTCCCTCTTCGTAACCCCCGCCTTCATGTCATGAAATGAAAACATCTTTCTTTCCGGATCTAGTGCAGGACAGCTCTCCTCTCTCCCTGAAGAAGCCTCACTGGGGGCTTTCTAGAGAGTTGGAGAGGGAGGCAGAAATCTGTCTCACTGTTGTTAATCTCTCCTTTGAATGAGACTTAACTCCTGGGAAAACCTCTCCCCTATTCCAAGTCATTCTTTCCTCCCTTTCCCTGCCTCCCCCCACCCCCAACAATTAATTCTTCTGCTCCATGCTCTATGCAGCCTCTGCCTTGGGCCTGGCCTTGCCACTGCTCTCCTCCAGACTGTGTCTATTTTCTCAAGATAGGATGCAGGTAGGGAGGGAAGGAGAAAATCCCAGTTGAGCAGAGGCCATCAGAGGTTGACCGTAGCCCTGTTTCAGGAGCAGAAACAGAACCTAGTGGATGGGTGAGAGGGAATCCAATGTTAAGACTCCGTCTCTGTGCCAGATAATTCTTCTCATTCGACTTCAACTCTACAATAATATATGAATGCGCCTTCCTTCTAAACAATCAGAACGCCGTGAGAGCGCTAAAGCCCCTTGACACCCACTTTAATCCATTCTCATCTCTTGCTCTTTCCCTAGAGGGAACCACTGATCATTTTGTTTTCTCCCCAAGTATTTTTCCTGGCCCGAGTGTCTAGAGCAGTGCCTGGCATGGAATGGGTGCTATACATGGAATAATGTTCTGAAGGTGTGTGTTTCACATAAGGACTATCAATCCATAGATCCTCAACATCCGGCTGCAGCCCCCTCCTTTGACAGCATTTATGCTCCCTCCTTTGATAGCATTTATGGAAATGCCAGTGTGTTTGAGCATCCCTTTACTGACGAACATCTTTTTGGTTGCAATTTTTTGCAGTTACAAACAGGGCTGCAGTGAAAAGCCTGGTATGGGTTTTCCTGAGAGTGTGGGCTGATTTCTTGCTCGGTCCCAGGGTCTGAGCATTTTTAGTTTTAATGAGCACCTCGAGTGTTCCCTTCCAGAGTGATGGCGCCAAAGCAAGCCCTCACCAACACTTGACGGTAGTGCCCACTTACGGGTGACAGTTGCCCAGTCCTGTGGGACTCTTTGCGACTCATGGACTGTAGCCCACCGGGCTTCTCTGTCCAGGGAATTCTCCAGGCAAGGATACTGGAGTGGGTTGCCATTTCCTTCTGCATCCCACTTACAAAGCACTTCACAAAATGCCAGATGTGCCCTAGATCATTTTAACGATTACGTATTAAATCTTCGCAAGGATCCCTCGAAGCATTTCTGTTATTCTCTCTATCTGATAGATGAGGAAACTGAGCACAGAGTGTTTGAGTAACTTGACACCATCAAACCTTTAATTTTTGCTCAGGAGAACGGTCTCAGAGGGGAAGTGACTTATCCAAAGTCACACAGTCCATGGAGAGCCCAGCCAGGTTTGGGAGAAGCCTCCCTTCCTCAGTTATAGAGTGCAGGCGAGCTGGGAACCCGAGAGCAGGGTGGCCCTCGTAGACACCTCCCAAGTCTCCAGGAGATGACCCCTCGGAGGGTGCCGGGGGAGGGGTGGCGCCGCCCTTGCAGCGCGAGGGGACCTCTCCTTCCGGTCGGCCTGCGTCCCCCATCGCCCGTCCCGGGCTCCCTGCGGCTGGAGGGGCCAGCCGCAGGCCGCGCCGGCTCGCACAGCACCCCCCGGCGGCCCCTCGCGAGCGCACAGCCCGGCGCCCGGGAGCGTAACGGGCCGGGGGAGGGCGCCCGCCAGGGCAGGGAGCCGGCGCAGGGGCCGCCCCGGCGCGCGGAGATAAAAGCGGGCCGGCCCGGCGGCTGGCGCGATCTGCGCATTCTCCCATTGGTTAGCAGGGCCTGCCCGGGGGCCGGGACACCGCGGAGCGGACCGGTAGGGGCGCGGGGAGACGGAGCGGCCGGCTCTGGGCTGTGGCCCCGTGCCGGGCTGGGCACCGTCCGCCGGCCGGACGCCGGCCACCCTGCTCCGGGGGCGCGGGCAGCGGGCGGCGCGCCAGGCGGCGAGGCTGAGCCGCGGGCGCAGGCGGCGGCTATGGGGCTGTGTTGCTGCAAAGACTGCAGGGGACACCTGCGAGCGCCGAAAGGTAACTCCTGGGCGTGCTCGCGCGCCGCGGACTCGGGACTTGGGCGCGCAGGCGAGGGGCGCCCCGCGGTCCCCTGCTGCAGCCACTGGGAGCTGCCGGGCCCGCCTCGGGGGTTCCGCCGCAGGATTCCCCTGGGCCGCCCGACACCTGCTTCCGCCGTGGAAAGGGCTCAGACGTGGCTGCAACTTCCCCCCGGTGTCCGAACTTTGGGGCGCGCGTCCAGAGGCTCCTCTTGCTCGGCGGAGCCCGGCTGGAGGTTAGGGCCCCATCCCGGGGTAGAAGGGGAGCCGAGAGGAGGGGAAAGCCCGCCCTGCGGGGTCCGGCGCGGACGGTGAGCGCCGGCTGCTGGTCCGCCAAGTCCAAGGCTGGGTCGGCGGAGCCCCTGGCTCCCGGCCCCGCCCGCAGGTCCTTTGCAGAGAGCCTGGTTTGCTCCCGTCGCCGCCTCTGCGGCTCAACCGCCTCGGAGCGGGGCCATTCATTCTGCTCGCCCGCCTCTGTCACAAACTTGGACCCAGGGGCCCTGACTCAGAGTTTTCCAAAAGTCGCGGGGAGCTGCCTGCGGAACGCAGCGTGCTTGGAGAGGGTTCCAAGCTGAGAAACGCGCCGCGCCGAGGACGTTGGCTGCTGCGGAGGTCCGGCCTCCTTTGGTCAGTGGCCCGTCTAACTTAACCCTTGACTGGCTGAAACTATCCCTGTTGATTGCCAGAAGCAAGATAATGCAGCCCTTTACCGCAGCGCCTCCCAAGCTCGTGGGAACCTAAAACCCACCTGTCCCTTGCTTATTAAACATGCAGATTGCCTAGCCTCACTCTGACCTACTTCCTGGATAGGCTTTGGGGAAGGGTGTGCAAGGCTGTGTGTTTAAGGGCTTCCCTAAGTGACTGGCATGGCAAGGTGACTCTGGGAAGTCTTCCCTGTAAACTATAAGGTGGGTGCCGGCTTTACCAGATGGGTGCCAGGTTCTGGTTCTTTGAAAAGTGTGTTCTGGATCCTGATAAAGAAAGGTTGGAATATGTCAAGCAGCTTGAAGAACTCTTGTCCGGGTGATGATAAAGATGGCACAAATGTATTGGTTTGTTCACAGAGAGTTTGAAGTCGTTTTTAACATGAGAAGTAAATATAACAAAACTAAATAGGGCCCTACACTTAAACAGATCATATAGAGTAAAGAGAGAAAGAGCCCAGTTAATCTGGCCATAAGATAATATCTGCAGTTGAGCTTTTGTGCAGCTCAAATGAAATAAGATGAGTTTCATGGTTCTCATTGCCCTAGAGCAACGGTTTTCCTAACTTTGATTTTAACAAGAAAAAAAGAATTTTGCTATGCATCTTTGTGTTTAGAAGGGACAGATGGAGGGCAAGTGTATCTTGTCTGCTGCGGTAACCAGGACCCTGTAGGATTCAGAGGGCAGGGTCTGGCTCATGCCGACTGAGGTCAGGCCAGAGCCCAGAGCAGAGCCGCAAGGATTTCAACAGGGGCCTAGAGCAGCTTTGGTCTTTCTGGACCACTTCTCAGTAAATCCTGTTGGGAGGTGGAGCTTAAATCCTAGAAGCAAAGGTGGATTTGCCAGGGCTGGGTTAGGGAAGGTACTTACTCCACTAGTAACCCCAGAAGGGAGCAGTAAGAGGGTCTGCTGCTGGGGCTGTCTTCTGGGACTATGGACCCCAGGTTGCACAATCCGTGTGAGAAACAGGCCTGGTGCAGGCGTGTTTCCCACTTTGCTCCCATCCTCCCAACCCACCCTAAGACAGAGCTGGGCAGTGCAGCCTGGGAGCAGGGTCCCAGTCTGAATCACTCACGAAGTCCGGAAGCCCACCTAAAGCAGCAGAGCTGGATAGTCCTGGAGTGGGGGTGGCTGGGCAGCACTGGGGTGCCAGGGTGCACCTGCCCTGCCCAGAGAAGGCAGCCAGCAGGCAGGCAGGAAGGGGGGCCCAGAAATGAAGACATTTGTGGCTTTTGTAAAAAAAAAAAAAAATATCCATTTGGCTGCACTGGCTCCTAGTTGAGGTGTGGGATCTTGCATCTTCGTGGTGGCATGTGGGGTCTTTACATGTGGCATGTGGGGCCTAGTTCCCTGAGCAGCACATCAAGCCCGGGCCTCGTGCATGGGGAACGCGGAGTCTTAGCCACTGGACCATAGGGCAGTCCCAACATTTGTTTTTTTAACATAAAAATCTCCAAATGTTTAAATGTTGTTGCCTCATTTAACAAATTTGAACCCATGTGACCAGTCTGGCTGGGCAGGAGACGGTTTGGATCATTGTTCCAAATGATCCTACTATAAGTGATCCATGTTCCAATGTTCCTGCTATAAACAGAGGAGCAAGGTTTCCTTGGCCGTAACCTCAGAATCATGAGTTATTAAACTTTGGGAGGCTTTTCACTGCAAGACTTCAAAAGTTTCCACATATTAATTGGTGCAAATGTGCATCTCCAGATCAGGTGGAGAGTGTTAATAGATACAGTCTTCAAACTTTTGCTCAGGGAACCTGCCTTTTGTAGAGCATCTCACGGCATCTGTATCTTTGAACACACTTAGAGAAACCCTTCTTTGGCCTGTGATTCAGTTGTCATAGCAGTGGTGTGGTCCATCTATTTTAAGGGGGTGTATATGTAGGTGTGTGTGTGTTGTGTAGCTGTGACAAGCTACCTGTGAAGAAGCTTTCTGACTTTCCAGACTAGAAAAGTGTGTGTTTTTTCTTTAAGATCAAAAGAGAATCCATTAGTCATTGGTATACATTTCCCCAAGACAACAGATCCTGTTATCGATTTCATTCTTGGATATTTCTGAATCAGACTCTTACAACAGGATGTTTGACCATGTTGTCTCTGAGTAGAAGTATACTTGATAAAATCGGCAGGCTCAAGTAGTGAATTCCGTAAAGGGAGCGGCAAAAATATATCACGTGCCAGAATCACCGTAGTGGATCTGGGCTTTATGTCTTTAAAATCCAAAGCCTGGCCTCTCTCCAGAGGACACCTTCTCTGCTGCTGGTGGTGGAGTTGCGGGGGCAGGGGGCATCCTGGGCCTGGGGAGGGATTACTGTAGACACATTTGGGGGCACAATATGCCACAGTATAAATCCATTCACTATCATATGCCGGTGCTGGCACACTTCGCACCCCTCCCCCCGAACTGTGCCTGCCTGGCCGTTCTCACCTCCCCTGGCCGGCTATTCCCCTTCCCGTACGCTGAGTTTGGCTGTGAATTCTGTTTCTCCCTCTGGACTCTGCAAAGCCTCTGTCATACATCTCTCTCCCCACACACAGTTGGAGCAGTCCTTGGTCCCTGGTGCTTCTGCAGAAGCCCAAACGTCAGCGAGCAGGATCTGCTGTGCAGAGAAGGGTTGCTGCTGCTGCTAAGTCGCTTCAGTCGTGTCCGACTCTGTGCGACCCCACAGACGGCAGCCCACCAGGCTCCCCCGTCCCTGGGATTCTCTAGGCGAGAACACTGGAGCGGGTTGCCATTACCTTCTCCAATGCATGAAAGTGGAAAGAGAAAGTGAAGGCACTCAGTCGTGTCCGACTTGCAGCGACCCCGTGGACTTCAGTAAGCAGGGGTGAACAAGCTTGCTCTGAACTCTTAGGCATCGTCTCATTTCACTGTTTTTGGAGACATCTCCAGATCGCGGAGTCTTAGCCACTGGACCATAGGGCAGTCCCAACATTTGTTTTTTTAACATAAAAATCTCCAAATGTTTAAATGTTGTTGCCTCATTTAACAAATTTGAACCCATGTGACCAGTCTGGCTGGGCAGGAGACGGTTTGGATCATTGTTCCAAATGATCCTACTATAAGTGATCCATGTTCCAATGTTCCTGCTATAAACAGAGGAGCAAGGTTTCCTTGGCCGTAACCTCAGAATCATGAGTTATTAAACTTTGGGAGGCTTTTCACTGCAAGACTTCAAAAGTTTCCACATATTAATTGGTGCAAATGTGCATCTCCAGATCAGGTGGAGAGTGTTAATAGATACAGTCTTCAAACTTTTGCTCAGGGAACCTGCCTTTTGTAGAGCATCTCACGGCATCTGTATCTTTGAACACACTTAGAGAAACCCTTCTTTGGCCTGTGATTCAGTTGTCATAGCAGTGGTGTGGTCCATCTATTTTAAGGGGGTGTATATGTAGGTGTGTGTGTGTTGTGTAGCTGTGACAAGCTACCTGTGAAGAAGCTTTCTGACTTTCCAGACTAGAAAAGTGTGTGTTTTTTCTTTAAGATCAAAAGAGAATCCATTAGTCATTGGTATACATTTCCCCAAGACAACAGATCCTGTTATCGATTTCATTCTTGGATATTTCTGAATCAGACTCTTACAACAGGATGTTTGACCATGTTGTCTCTGAGTAGAAGTATACTTGATAAAATCGGCAGGCTCAAGTAGTGAATTCCGTAAAGGGAGCGGCAAAAATATATCACGTGCCAGAATCACCGTAGTGGATCTGGGCTTTATGTCTTTAAAATCCAAAGCCTGGCCTCTCTCCAGAGGACACCTTCTCTGCTGCTGGTGGTGGAGTTGCGGGGGCAGGGGGCATCCTGGGCCTGGGGAGGGATTACTGTAGACACATTTGGGGGCACAATATGCCACAGTATAAATCCATTCACTATCATATGCCGGTGCTGGCACACTTCGCACCCCTCCCCCCGAACTGTGCCTGCCTGGCCGTTCTCACCTCCCCTGGCCGGCTATTCCCCTTCCCGTACGCTGAGTTTGGCTGTGAATTCTGTTTCTCCCTCTGGACTCTGCAAAGCCTCTGTCATACATCTCTCTCCCCACACACAGTTGGAGCAGTCCTTGGTCCCTGGTGCTTCTGCAGAAGCCCAAACGTCAGCGAGCAGGATCTGCTGTGCAGAGAAGGGTTGCTGCTGCTGCTAAGTCGCTTCAGTCGTGTCCGACTCTGTGCGACCCCACAGACGGCAGCCCACCAGGCTCCCCCGTCCCTGGGATTCTCTAGGCGAGAACACTGGAGCGGGTTGCCATTACCTTCTCCAATGCATGAAAGTGGAAAGAGAAAGTGAAGGCACTCAGTCGTGTCCGACTTGCAGCGACCCCGTGGACTTCAGTAAGCAGGGGTGAACAAGCTTGCTCTGAACTCTTAGGCATCGTCTCATTTCACTGTTTTTGGAGACATCTCCAGATGCTTCCGCTGTCTTGGGCTCTGTGTTGGGTCTGTGCAGTGGCAGGCTTCATTTTCTTCAGCTCTGCACTAGGACCCAAGGCCAGGGCTTGGAGCAGCGCTGAGGCAGCTGTTGACCAAGGCTGGGGAGAGGCGAGGGCAGACGGGGCCCTGAGGCTTTCGCGGCCTGCTGGCCGCCCCGACTGCTGCTCTGCCCGCCACATTTCCCGCTGGCCCAGCCCTGGGCGCCCTCCTGTCGTCGGGAACCTTGCCCCCGTCATGTCCTTTGTCCGCAGCACTCTCATGCCTCCTTCCGCTGACTCCTGTCGGCCTGTGAGCCTGCCTTCCGTCTCTGTCGGAACATTTTTGTGTGCAAGCCTTTTGCCCTGAGGTGCTTCAGAGGCCCAGCCCCACCCTTCCCTCCGCCGCCACCACGGCCCCCCAGGAACGGTTTGCTGGCCCTGCCTCATTCTGCCCCTCTTGCTCTTACCTGCGACCCCACAGTAGTGCTGGACCTAGTCAACAGCACCACAACTCCAGGCGCCCGAGAGCCTGCCCAACGCCCCTCCTCCCGGACTGTGCCTGCCTGGGCCTTCATCCCGCTCCTGGCCAGCTGTGCTCCCAGCCACTCACCAAGCTTGGCTGTGAATTCTGTCTCACCCTCTGGACTCCGCAGTGGGTCTCTCCCACACTTCTCACCTCAGGCCCCAGTGGCTCTGATCACCTTTAAGGAAAGAGCCCCCAGATCCTCTGCCCCTCACGTGTGCAGTGCCCACTTCCAGCCTGCAGATCCAGAGCCCCGGCTGGAGCCCCTTCTCGCGGTTTCCTGGCTCTCTGCCCTGCCCAGGGTCATTTCCCTTGACCGAGGCTGACAGCTCCTGAGATCCTGCCCAGGGCTGTGACCGCATCCCTGCCCCCCAAGGCCACTGAACTGCTTGTGCAGACCCCCATCGTCTCCACAGTACTGGCTTTCTCGCTGGTCATCCCAAGGTCACCCCTGTGTCCTCTAGTCCTCTGCCCAAGCCAGCATCCCATGTGTGGCTCCTGCCACCTCATGTCCCTCCTCAAACCGCATCTTGGCCTCACAGTGCCTACAAAAGAAAGCCCAGCTTCTCAGCCGTGCTGGTGTTGCCTAACACCCCTCCCCAGCGCCTTTCCAACCTCCCCCACCACACAGCCTGGGCCTCCCTGGCCCCTGCAGACACCGTGCCTTCTCATGATGCCTTCAGTCAAGCCCTCGGGAGGTGGCCCGCACCTGGAAGCGGCTCTGAAACCCTGACCCACGAGCCCAGTCCGTTTCATCCAGCCCGTTGGTGCGGGTCCGTGCTGCCAGCTGCCAGTCGCCTCGTCACCTCTGTGGTCTGGCCCTGCGCTTGGCAGAGACGCTGGCAGGAGCGCAGTGGGGGCAGCAGGAAGAGGGAGACAGCTGTGCCCACCTGCGCCTGCTTCCGTCCTGACGCCCAGGGCCCCGGGGAGTCCGCCTGGGAGGGCCAGCCCCACCTGGTGTAGCTCTCCGAGCGAGAGTGAGGCATTGACATGGACTCCTTGTCCGTTTCCTGATCTCCATCTCCCTGGTGGCCGGGCACGGAGGCCAGCGGGCGGGGCAGGAATGCTGCGGCTGAGCACAGTTCAAGCTGGGCAGAGGTGCCCCTCGGTGACCTGGAGGGAGGGACTGCCATCCCAGGGTTGGAGGTCATAGAACTGGTTCTCCTCCGTAAACATCTGTACAAACTGTGAGTCCACTTTCTTGAGAAGGTTCCATTTTCCACAAACACTTCCACGATTCCTAAATAGGCAACCTCGGGCAGTTCATTTAACGATCATTTGTGGCACTTGCTCCACGCCAGGCCTAGTGCCTGGCATGAAGATAAAGAGCTAGGGAGGGTACAGTATCCACCCTCACCGAGTTCACAGCCCGATGAAGCAGAGACCCAGGCGGCAGAAGGTGATGTTACTGGCTGAGAAGAAATGTGGGGCAAGCGGCAGGCCTGCGTGCTCTGGGCAGGCTGATGCCCAAGGTGAGTCTCAGAACAAGCAGCCAGAGCAACAGACATCCTAGGGAAGGGCCTCCCAGGCCTGCGGAGGTGGGTCAGGTCGAGACTCCCCCAGCAGTGCAGCTTCCCAGCCGCTCCTCTGCCGCTGCTCCAGGCTCCCGCACGAGCAGACGCTCTTGGACTCACTTCCTCCCCCATCTGCTCGGCCCTCTTGCTGGCAGCCTTCTCAGAATCGCAGTGATTATTCCGCCCGGGCCTCACTTTGAGCACCAGACTCACTTGACGCTCCCTCTGGCTGTCTCCTGGCCTAGAGAGTGGCCCAAGCAGATGAGGCTGGACCTAAACCCTCACTTCCGTTTTCCCCCTCCGGTCTGCCCACGTCAGGTTCTGCCAGTTCCATTTCCAAAATCCACCTGAGCTTCTCTACTTGTCTCCGTCCATGCCAGCTCCCCGGGTCCAGCCACCAGCCTGCCGCCCAGCCACTAGAGGGGTCTCCCGGTCTTTCTGCTTGGACCCTCCCCATTGCAGCCCGTCCTCCAGCTGCAGCCAGCACCTGCCCCAGCAGCCCTCCAGGTCCCACTGCCCCTTGCTCAGAAACGCACAAGGGACTCCAGTGGCGCCCACTGTGAGCTCAGTGTCACCTTTTCCTAGAGGCGCTCTCTGACCCCTGACGTTTGCTCACACGCCATCCCTTCCTTTCCTCTAGAACACCTATCACAGTGAGTAAGTGTTTGCGTGTCAGTTTCAGAACCTGTCCCTTCACCAAGTGAAGCCCCCTGGTGGGAAGGCAGGACGGGCTCTGTCTCTTCTCCCCTCTGGGAGGGCTGGCGGAAGCCAGGCGAGAGAGCCCTGCAGCCTCACTCGACCTTAAGGATGCGATGAGCTGAGAGGATGGATGTGAGGGGGTTGGGTGTGTCAGAATGTTCGAGCCTCACGCTGCAAGACTGTGCTTGAAGCCCAAAGCCTGGAGGCCTCCTATCTGTAGCTCAGGGCTTGCAGGCATCACAGATGCTTTCCAAGAAGTGTCCCCATTTGTTACCTCTTCCCCATTCAGATGTCCTGGGGTAGCAGGCCTGTGGGTTTCTCAAAAAGGGAAGCGGGTTCTGGTGGACTGTTTGGTTCCATTTCCCAGCCAAGTACCCCAAGCCGGTTCTCACCTCTCTGAGCCTCTGCATCTTCACCTGTAAACGGCGACAGGCATGCCAGCCTCTAGGCTTGTCAGAAGGCTGGACAACAACCCCAGTCCTTCCCTTCTCGAACCGAGTCACCACTCCAAGCCTCAGCTTCCTCGTCTCCAAAGAGGGAAGGAGGCCAAACTGGATGATCTCCAAGGCCCCTCTCAGCTTGAACCTTAGAGGACTTTTTGAGGAAACTCAGAACTGCTCTGCGCTCTTAGCAACGGGGCATAAGACGGTCAAATGCCTTTTCCTGCCTGTTCAGAGAGGGGCTCAGCCAGCACTCATCTAGGGGTGGAGGAGAGATGGCAAGGATAGGTCAGCGGTCAGAGTTTATAAGCAGATCTGTTTAACCAGCACACAGCCATGGTCAACAGTGCTGCTACTGGGGCTGGAGGGGGGACTTATGGCCTGGAGAGGAGCCAGTCCTGGAGGGGCTTGAGGTCCTTGACCTTGGGCATTAGGGCAGCAAGCCTCCCAGACAGCTCCAGTCCTAAATTCCCAGAGGGAGAGGGCAAAAAAATGCGTGATGTATGTTTTCCCATCTTCTTTGTTTGTAGGTCCTTGCACCGTGAAGGGATGCTCTTTCAGGAATCCTGAGCCCCAAATGGGGAGCACCCAAGTAAAGTGAACCCCGAAAAGCACCTGCCCCAACCCAGCTATGTAGCTCATGCCCACCCTGCCTGAATTAGGCCTTTTGCTGGGCTCTTCCTCCAAACACCCATCACCTGACTCTTAAACATCTCTCTTGAGATATATTTCAAATATCATAGAATGCATTTCTTTAGAATGTAAAGCTCTGTAATTTTTTAATATATTTAGAGATATGCAACCATCACCATAATCCAGTTTTCGAACAGTTTTCTTACCCCAGAAAGAAACCCCTTGCTCATTAGCAGTCACTTCCCACTCCTAAGACAGCCCTCCCGCTTATCCCGAAGCCCCTGGCAACCACTTAACAGCATACCTTTGGGCAATATATGGCCTTCTGTGATTGGCTCCTTTAACTTAGCATAATGTTTTCAAGGCTGAGCCTTGTGGCAGCATCTCACCACCACTTCATCCTTCTTATGGCTGGGTATAGTCCCTGCGTGGGGCTCACTCGCTCAGTGGTGTCCGACTCTGCGACCCCACGGACTGTAGCCCACTAGGCTCCTCCATGCATGAGATTTTTTCAGACAAGAATATTGGAGTGGGTTGCTATTTCCTCCTCCAGGGGATCTTCCCGACCAAGAAATCCAACCTGTGTCTCCTGGACTGGCAGGTGGATTCTTTAGCACTGAACCTCCAGTCCATAGTATGATTATGCCATATTTGGTTTATCCACTCACTCATCACCTGGTGAGCATTTAGATTGTATTTTGCTAGTGTTTTGTTGAGTATTTTCATATCTGTATTCACAAGGAACATTAGTTTATAGTTTTCTGTTTTCCCTGCTGTGTTTTTGTTTTTGCTCTCAATATCAGAGGAATACTGGCTGCACAGGAATTGGGAATCATTCGCTCCTCTTGTGCTTTTTGGAAGGGCTTGTGAAGAATTGGTATTAACATTTTAAGTGTTTGGTAGAATTCACCAGTGAAACTACCTGATATTCATCCTTTAAATGATTAGTAGAAGTCATTAAATAAAACATTTTGGGGGATGTTTAAATTATTAATTTAGTCTTATGTTAAAGGTTTATTTAGATTTTCAATTTCTTTTTGAATCAGTTTTGATACTTATGTCTTTCTAGGAATTTTTCTTTTCATCTAAGCCATCTAATTTGTTGGCATAAGATTGTTCATATTATTCCCTTGCAATCTTTTTTATCTCTATAAAGTTGGCAGTAATGTCCTCTTTTGCTTCCTTGATTTTAGAAATTTAAGTCTTGTTCACTTTTTCTTGGTCAGTCTAGTTAAATTTTGTCGGATATGGTCATCTTTTCAAAGAACCACACTTTTGTTTTTATTGATTTTCTCTATTTTTCTAGTCTTTGTTTTACTTATTTCTAATCTTCATTATTTCCTTCTACTTGTTTGATTTGAGCTTGGTTTGTTCTTTTTCTAGTTTCATAGAAGGTACAGTTAGGTGTTTGATTTGACACCTTTATTACTTTATAATGTGGACATTTACAGCTGTACATTTCTCTCTAAGCATAGTGGACGCCATAGGTTTTGATAGGTTGTGTTTTCATCTCCATTCATTTCAAAATGGTTTTTATGTTTTTGGGAGGATCTGCTTTTTTTTTTTTTTTTAATTTTTATTTTTACTTTATTTTGCTTTACAATACCGTATTGGTTTTGCTGTACATTGACATGAATCAGCCACGGGTGTATACGAGCTCCCAGTCCTGAACCCCACTCCCATCTCCCACCATATCATCTCTCTGGATCATCCCCATGCACCAGCCCCAAGTATCCTATATCCTGTATCGAACACAGACTGGCGATTCATTTCTTACGTGATAAGATACATGTTTCAATGCCATTCTCCCAAATCATCCCACCCTCTCTCCCTCTCCTCAAAATGGTTTTTAAATTTCTGTGGTTATTTCTTCTTTAAGAGTGAGTTGTTTAAACTCCACATATTTACGCATCCTCTAGATCCTTCTTTATTGACTTTTAATTTCATTCCGCTATCATCTATACTCTATACTCTGTCATCGCTGAGGACACTTTCATAGTTTGTTTCATTCAACCCTTTTGAATGTTTAAGGCTTGTGTCGTGATTCAGCGTGTGGTCTGTCCTAGAACGGGCTCCCTGTGCACTTGAGAAGAACGTGTGTTCTGCCCGTGCTGGGTGGAGAGTTATAACTTGGGCTGCTTGGTGACTCACCTTGTTCAGGCGTCTGTTTCTTTACTGACTTTCTGCCTAGTTGCTCTGTCCATTACTGAAAATGGAGAATGAAGTTTCCAACTCTTATTACTGGATCTTACTTCAGTTCTGCTTTTACTTCGTGAATTACGGAGCTCCGCTGTGAAGGTGCCTCTGTTTATAATTGCTGTGCCTTCATGCCGGGTCAGCCCTTTCTCACCGTGGAACCTCCTTGTTTGTCTCCAGCAACATTTTTGTGTTAAAGTCTGTTCTGTTCAGTATTTCTGGCTCTCCTTGGGTACTGTTAGTGTGGCATCTCTTTTCCCATCATTTCACTTTCTGTGTACTTGTGTTTTAAAATCTAAATGTGCTTACTATAGACAGTATATAGTTTGACTTTTAAATCCATTCTGTTATTCTTTACTTTTTTGTTGGAGTACTTAATACATTTACATTTAATGTAATTACTGACAATGTGGATTAATGCCAGCCATTTTCCTATTTATTTTCTATGTGACACCTTTTTTTTTGTGCTTCTATACTTTCATTACTGCCTACTTTTGCATTAAATAGATATTTTCTACGTACTGCTTTGATTTCCTTATTGTTTCTTTACAGTATTTTAAAAGTTATTTTCTTATTCGTCTGGGGATTACAATTAGTCTTTTAGTTTAAATCAGTTTAGTACAGAGTAAAAGGACAGAAATGGCCTGGACCTAACAGAAGCAGAAGATTAAGAAGAGGAGGCAAGAATACACAGAAGAACTGTACAAAAACGATCTTCATGGCCCAGATAATCACGATGGTGTGATCACTCACCTAGAGCCAGACATCCTGGAATGTGAAGTCAAGTGGGCCTTAGAAAGCATCACTACGAACAAAGCTAGTGGAGGTGATGGAATCCCAGTTGAGCTATTTCAAATCCTGAAAGATGATGCTATGAAAGTGCTGGACTCAATATGCCAGCAAATTTGGAAAACTCAGCAGTGGCCACAGGACTGGAAAAGGTTAGTTTTCATTCCAATCCCAAAGAAAGGCAACGCCAAAGAATGCTCAGACTACCACACAATTGCACTCATCTCACACGCTAGTAAAGTAATGCTCAAAATTCTCCAAGCCAGGCTTCAGCAATATGTGAGCTGTGAAATTCCAGATGTTCAAGCTGGTTTTAGAAAAGGCAGAGGAACCAGAGATCAAATTGCCAACATCCGCTGGATCATGGAAAAAGTAAGAGAGTTCCAGAAAAACATCTATTTATGCTTTATTGACTATGCCAAAGCCTTTGACTGTGTGGATCACAGTAAACTATGGAAAATTCTGAAAGAGATGTGAATACCAGACCACCTGACCTGCCTCTTGAGAAACCTATATCCAGGTCAGGAAGCAACAGTTAGAACTGGACATGGAACAACAGACTGGTTTCACATAGGAAAAGGAGTACGTCAAGGCTGTATATTGTCACCCTGCTTGTTTAACTTATATGTAGAGTACATCATGAGAAATACTGGGCTGGAAGAAGCACAAGCTGGAATCAAGACTGCCGGGAGAAATATCAATAACATCAGATATGCAGATGACACCACCCTTATGGCAGAAAGTGAAGACGAACTAAAAATCCTCTTGATAAAAGTGAAAGTGGAGAGTGAAAAAGTTGGCTTAAAGCTCAACATTCAGAAAACGAAGATCATGGCATCCAGTCCCATCACTTCATGGGAAATAGATGGGGAAACAGTGGAAACAGTGTCAGACTTTATTTTTGGGGGGCTCCAAAATCACTGCAGATGGTGAGTGCAGCCAGGAGATTAAAAGACACTTAACTCCTTGGAAGAAAAGTTATGACCAACCTAGATAGCATATTGAAAAGCAGAGACATTACTTTGCTGACTAAGGTCCGTCTAGTCTAGGCTATGGTTTTTCCAGTGGTCAGGTATGGATGTGAGAGTTAGACTGTGAAGAAAGCTGAGCACCGAAGAATTGATGTTTTTGAACTGTGTTGTTGGAGAAGACTCTTGAGAGTCCCTTGGACTGCAAGGAGATCCAACCAGTCCCTTTTGAAGGAGATCAGCCCTGGGATTTCTTTGGAAGGAATGATGCTAAAGCTGAAACTCCAGTACTT
>SJYG01000059.1:2336334-2432479 GCA_006410535.1 Litocranius walleri | reverse complement strand
AGAACTGGACATGGAACAACAGACTGGTTTCACATAGGAAAAGGAGTACGTCAAGGCTGTATATTGTCACCCTGCTTGTTTAACTTATATGTAGAGTACATCATGAGAAATACTGGGCTGGAAGAAGCACAAGCTGGAATCAAGACTGCCGGGAGAAATATCAATAACATCAGATATGCAGATGACACCACCCTTATGGCAGAAAGTGAAGACGAACTAAAAATCCTCTTGATAAAAGTGAAAGTGGAGAGTGAAAAAGTTGGCTTAAAGCTCAACATTCAGAAAACGAAGATCATGGCATCCAGTCCCATCACTTCATGGGAAATAGATGGGGAAACAGTGGAAACAGTGTCAGACTTTATTTTTGGGGGGCTCCAAAATCACTGCAGATGGTGAGTGCAGCCAGGAGATTAAAAGACACTTAACTCCTTGGAAGAAAAGTTATGACCAACCTAGATAGCATATTGAAAAGCAGAGACATTACTTTGCTGACTAAGGTCCGTCTAGTCTAGGCTATGGTTTTTCCAGTGGTCAGGTATGGATGTGAGAGTTAGACTGTGAAGAAAGCTGAGCACCGAAGAATTGATGTTTTTGAACTGTGTTGTTGGAGAAGACTCTTGAGAGTCCCTTGGACTGCAAGGAGATCCAACCAGTCCCTTTTGAAGGAGATCAGCCCTGGGATTTCTTTGGAAGGACTGATATTAAAGCTGAAACTCCAGTACTTTGGCCACCTCATGAGAAGAGTTAACACATTGGAAAAGACTCTGATGCTGAGAGGGATTGAGGGTAGGAGGAGAAGGGGACGACAGAGGATGAGATGGCTGGATGGCATCACGGACTCGATGAATGGGAATCTGAGTGAACTCCGGGAGTTGGTGTTGGACAGGGAGGCCTGGCGTGCTGCGATTCATGGGGTTGCAAAGAGTCAGTCACGACTGAGCGACTGAACTGAGCTGGACTGAACTGATACTACATTAACTTCAAAGGTTTACAGAAACTTTGCTCCGATGTAGCTCTTTTCCCTCTGTCTCCCTCGTGCCATTATTGCCATACTTACTGTAATCTTTATGCATTATAAGTCCATCAACACAGTTTTGTAATTAATGCAGTTTTCCTTTGATCAGATAGAAGAAGCGTGCTACAAAGAGATACATGTGCACTGTCTTTTACATTTAATCATAGCTACTTTTATTGATATTCTTTATTTCTTCATGTAGACCCAAGTGATTATCCCATGTCCTTTTGTTTCATCCTTAAATTTCTTGTACGACTTATGTGCTACAACAGAGAATTGAATCCTCTCAGTTTTTGTTTATCTTGGAATGTCTTTAATTTCTTCTCCATTTTGAAGATGGTTTTGATAGGTATAGAATTCTTGGTTGATGGTCTCTTTTCTTTTAGTGTTTGGAAAATGTCATCCCACTGCTTTCTGGTTTCCATGGTTTTTGATAAGATATTAACTGTTGTTGAGAATTCTTTGTATGTGATGAATCATTCTGCTTCTTTTAAGATTCTGTCTTTAGATAGTTTAACTATGATATGTCTGATATGAATCTCTTTGAGTTCACCATACTTGGAATTCATTGAGATTCTTGGATCAGTGTTTTTTGGCAGACTTGGGAAGCTTTTGACCATTACTCCTTCAAATATTCGTCTACCCCTTTCTTCTCCTTCTAAGACTGCCACTGTGCGTATCTTGGTACACTTGATGATATCCCACTAGTCTCAGAGGCGCTGCTCATTTCTCGTCATCTTTTCTTTCTTTTACTCCTCATATTGCATAATCATAGTTGACTTATCTTCAAGTTTACTGATTCTTCTGCCAGCTCAGATTTGCTATTAAATCTCTATAGTAAATTGTTCATGCTACTTATTGTTCTTTTAAACTTCAAATTTTCTATTTAAATCTCTTTATTTACATTCTCTATTTGGTAAGATATCATTTTCTACCTCCCTTTAATGCTTTAGACATGGTTTCTTTGAACATATTTATAATAGCCAATTTGAAATCTTTGTCTAAGAAATCTAACATGAGTCAAGTTTCTATTGACAGCTTTTTTCCCTTGTGTATAGACCAATTTTATTCTTTCTTTATGCATGTTATAATTTTTTGTTGAAAAGTGGACACTGTAAATAATATGATGTGCCAACTCTGCAAATTAGATTCCCTCCCCTCCCCTGCTTTCATTGTTGTTATTGTCGTAGCTGTTTAGTGAGTCTCCTGGACTGAATTTATAAATCTGCGGCATACAGCCATGGGAGTCTTTCCCTGGTTAGTTTAGTGGTCAGCTAATGATTTGTCAGAGATACCATTAAATGCCTGTAACCAATAAGTCTTATACTTTTTGCTAAGTGTGTGTGTGTGTGTGTGTGTTGGGGCACACCTTGGGTGCTTAGGTAGTTTATGACTGTGACTTAATCTCTACTTCCTATTTGCTCAGGGACCTAAAGTTGGCTAGAGGTCAGAGATCGGAGTCCTCCAAGTCTTTACTGCTCATGGACACAGGTCTACACATGGACATGGCCTTGCAGGCATCTAAAAAAATGTCAGAGTTCTTCAGAGCCCCCAGTATCTTTCTCCTTCCCCATAACTTCTTTTGGCTAGAACTTATTTCCCCAAATTAGTATCAATTTTAGGCAAATAGTTTTACAGTTTTTAGCTGTAATATTAAAGAATTACTACTGATTTCTTTTGACAGATGGCCTGGAGATAGGGTTTTTCCACAGAGTGAGGTCAAATAATGACAATGCTTTGTAAATGGGGCTTTTCTGGGGAGTTGTCCAGTTGTGACAATGTCGCGGGATAGGGCTTTCTAAGAGCTGTTTCATACCTGGGTGCGTGGGTGGGTGCTTGCCTCTCCTCTGGCTCAGGTCTTGCCCGTCTTACCTCACTTTTACCTAGATGCTGAGTGATGACTTGGCGGTGAGTTAAGGTGCCTGAGGGTTTGGTCTCAAGTGGGCAGTGTGAAATGCGATAGCTCTTGTATCTCGGACTTGGGCGGACCCGGTGCTGAATTCTGGCCCTTCCTTCTACTGTCCTTGCAGCCTTGGGGACAAGTTGCTTCTCTGAGCCAAAGAGGGATACCTTTGTCTGTAAATTGGGATGCCAGCAACCTCACCAGTTTGTGTCAAGGGAAAATTTAAATTAGTCTCTGTATGAGGCTGCTTGCACACAGAGAAAAATGTTCACTCATGGAAATGATTATTACTTGTCTTAAGGCTTAGGGTAAGACTCTAAAAAATGATGAGGCTAGTGTTGTTTTGTTGAAATGAAAGCAATGATAGTCCGCGTAGCACTCACTGTGTGCCAACACTAACCTAAGTGCTTTGTACATAAGAATTCATTTAGTGCTCACCGTAATCCCCAAGTGGGTTCTTTTACAAGTCTCAGTTCAGTTCAGTTGCTCAGTTGTGTCTGACTCTTTGTGACCCCATAGACTGCCACTCGCCAGGCCTCCCCGTCTATCACCAACTCCCAGAGCTTGCTCAAACTCATGTCCATCAAGTTGGTGATGCCATCCAACCGTCTCATCCTCCGTCATCCCCTTCTATGCCTGCCTTCACTCTTTCCCAGCATCAGGGTCTTTTCCAGTGAATCAGTTCTTCACATCAGGTGGCCAAACTTTTGGAGATTCAGCTTCAGCCTCAGTCCCTCCAATGAATATTCAGGGCTGATTTCCTTTAGGATGGACTAGTTTGATCTCCTGGAGAAGGCAATGGCACCCCACTGCAGTACTCTTGCCTGGAAAATCCCATGGACGGAGGAGCCTGGTGGGCTGCAGTTCATGGGGTCCACAAAGAGTCAGACACGACTGAGTGACTTCACTTTCAGTTTTCACTTTCATGCATTGGAGAAGGAAATGGCAACCCACTCCAGTGTTCTTGCCTGGGGAATCCCAGGGATGGTGAAGCCTGGTGGGCTCTCATCTATGGGGTCGCACAGAGTCGGACACGACTGAAGTGACTTAGCAGCAGCAGTAGCAGCAGTTTGATCTCCTTGCAGTCCAAGGGACTCTCAAGAGTCTTCTCTAACACCACAGTTCAAAAGCATCAATTCTTTGGCACTCAGCTTACTTTATGGTCCAACTCTGACATCCATACCTGACCACTGGAAAAACCATAGCCTTGATGAGACAGACCTTTGTTGCCAAAGTAATGTCTCTGCTTTTTAGTATGCTTCCCAGGTTGGTCATAGCTTTTCTTCCAAGGAGCAAGCGTCTTTTAATTTCATGGCTGCAGTCACCATCTGCAGTGATTTTGGAGCCCAACAAAATAAAGTCTGTCACTGTTTCCCCATCTATTTGCCATGAAGTGATGGGACCAGATGCCCATGATCTTAGTTTTCTGAATGTTGAGTTTTATGCCAACTTTTTCACTCTCCTCTTTCAGTTTCATCAAGAGGCTCTTGAGTTCTTCATTGCTTTCTGCCATAAGGGTGGTGTCATCTGTGTATCTGAGGTTATTGATATTTCTCCCAGCAATCTGCTTCTTCTAGCCCAGCATTTCGCATGATGTACTCTGCATATAAGTTAAATAAGCAGGGTGACAGTATACAGCCTTAATGTACTCCTTTCCCAATTTGGAACCAGTTCATTGGAACAAGTCTCATGTAGAGATGAGGAAACAGGCATAGAGGCCCTTGCCCCAGGCCACTCAGAACTGAGGATGCAACTCAGGCTGTCTGGCACCAGAGTCTGCCGTCCTCACACATGCAGTTTCATTTTGATGCCACACAGCTCCAAGCCAGGCATTCACTTTTATGACTGGCAGTGGAGAGCACTCAAGTGAGAGCAAAGCAAAAAGCAGCATTTGCCCTTTACTGACGAAACTTGGGATGAAAGGGCTGGATCCTCCCGAGTCACATTCTCTTTGGAAAAAGTCAAAGGGTAGTCTCAACCCAGAAGCTTCTCCTTTGTAGCTTCAATCAGGCCACAGCACCCAGCCAGCTTCCTGTCTGGGGTCAGGCACACACAGGACCTTCTCCTGCTGGAGTTCCTCCTGGGCTGGAGATGGCAGCCCTTCCCTGGAGCTGGCCGCTGCCCCAAGCACAGCCATTCCTGAGCCTGCTCAGACCCTCACGGGGACTGGGGGCTTGCTGGGGGTGGAGGGAGTGCTACAGGCTTCTCCCTGCACCCCTCCCCTGTTAGCTCTCCATGCGAATGCCTTGGAGCTGGCAGCAGCGGGAAGGATGGTTAATGACTCGATGCTCACTTTGATACACCAGGGCCAGGAAGACGCGGGCGCCCCCGGGATTACATTCAGTCCCTATAACCAGCCCAGTCACAGTCAGTGAGTTACAGCGGCCCCACCTGCCATGTGACTGTCTCTGCAAGGGCAGAGCCCAAGGTGTAACCCAGGAGCTGACGCAGGGGCCCCCTGCTCCTGTTCCCCACCTTCCTTCCGAGGCCTCTCAGCAGGAGGGCCCTCCCCTGCCAGCTCCCAGACACCTTCCTGCCCAGGAGGGCTGCAGGCATGGCAGACATGCAGAGGGAGCTCACCAGAAGAGCTCAGAGGTTTGTAAACTGCTGACACATTCCCAAACCAATTAGTAAATTATCACTGCCCGCAGCCTCCCCACTATCTAGGACTGGCCACCTAGGATCAGACGTGGCTTATGGCCCACTTTTGCTCTGTCTGATCCTGGTCCCTGGAGAGCCTTTTTTGAGGATTCCGAAAAAATTGCCCAGTTTGCATCAGCAACTTCTGGAGGTAGAGAGACTTGAACTTGGGAGCACGGAGAGGCCTTTGAACTTAAGTTGCTTCCATTTCCTCACTTTACTGTTGAAGACAGACTGAAAAAGACCAGGTCACTCTGCAAGGGGGTGCAGATGAGGGGACAGCCTTGGAGTCAGGCCGCTTTGGGCCCAAGTCCTGACTCGGCCGCTTTGACCTGCAGTGCCTCTGACCATACGCCTGGACGCTAGACCTCGGTATCACCTAGCCGCGAGATCACTGCCTCACCAGGCTGTCCCCTTACAGCGAGGGCATGGAGGGAAAGTGCTTGTGTAGGACGAGAGTCCACCAGTCTTTCCTAGAATAGAGGGATCTGGGGTCCTCTGGGAGATACCTGCACCTCTGACTCAGTGATCACATCCAGGGCCAGCTGCCTACAAACAGGCCCCCTACCTGCTTCGTCCCAATCCAGTGTGGGGAATAAGCAAGCTCTTCTCCAGTATAGGCCTCCTGGGGAGAGTTAAGCCAAGAGTGTACTCTGAGTTTCATCTGGCTAATGATGGAATCATGGGGACTTAAGAGATTACAGGCTCAGATGGAGAAGGCGTGGGTGGATCCTCAGAGATCCACCTAGTCTGACCTCATTTTCTAGGGGAATGTTTTTAGAAGCCCCCAAAAGCTTGCCTAAGGCCCCTCACCATATCTGTGACCCAGTTTGGGCCTCACTCTTGAGTCGAGGGACCCCTGCTCTTGGTTCTGAATAAGGCTGCCTAATTTCATTCCAATTTAGTCATTTAATTTTGACTGGGGACAGGTTTGTGCTGGGCCAGTTACAGGGCTGGTATCATACCTTATTACTCCAAATAGAGCACTGGAAGGAGGGAGCCAGGCATTCAGGGCTCATGCCAGGCCAGGGGGAGGGTGGGGCATGGAGCTGACGGGGAGCCACTCTCAGGCCACTCCTGGCAGCTGGATGGGCAGTCAGCCTCTTGTCTGTAGAGGCCCCCTCACCGCCCCCACTTAGAATGTGCTGGGGAGAGTGAGGGGAAGGGAGGGAGGTCCAAGTAGCTCTGTCAAAATTGTCTCAACATTTCCAAGCACCAGACGGGCTTAGACTTAAGCCTCTTTTTTGCACAGGCTGTGGCCTCTCTACTGTCCTGCTTTGCTCATTTGCATTGATACCACAGCCCTGTGTCTTTGTGGATTCACGGGTCGAGAGGGGTTCCCTTAATGCCTTCCAGGTTTCCCCGCTGTACTTCAGAAACGTTTTATGAATGGAATGCACACGTGTATTAGATAAATGGTCTTTCATCTGGGAAGGAAGGGAGGCCAACCGTGCTGAGCTCCAACTGTGCCAAGCACAGCGCACGCTTTGCTTCTGGCTCGCTTCAACCTTCCCTGCAAGGGGTGTCCAATACTGTGGAATTTAGAGGTGAAGAAATCAAGACCCTGCAAGGTAAACTACGTGCCCCAGCCCACCCAGGTGTCACTGGTCAAGCTAAGCCTAAACTGAGCTCTGAATGACTCCAAACTCAAGCTATTTATCTGTTCCCTAAGCTGTCTTTCAAGTCTCAAGAATGGAGTCTTCTGGAACGACGCCAATTAATAGCCTGGCTGCTAGGACTGTGGGTCTTTGAGGTTTCTCTGGCCTCCTAATAAAGTGATTTCTGATGAAAGCCCACGGATATCCTCCCTTCCTGTGACCCCTCCTCCATGACCTACGGGACATAGGCAGAGCTTGGAATGCGGGAGATGCAGATGCCAAAAGGATGTCAGGGGCCCCCTTTTCTTTATTCAGAGTCTGGGGCGTCACTCCTTCCCAGTAAACCCCAGGAAGCAATCCACCAACCAGGACTGGGCGACGAGGGTGGGGGTGTGCTGTCTGGTGAGTCTGGGGAAAATGAGGCCACGGAGCCCCGGAAAAGGCCTGGGTCACCCAGCATCCTGCCCTGCCCCCCTGTGAGGCCCCACTGTCCTGGCTTGGGCTCGCAGGCTGGCCTTCCCTTGCCGCTGCAGCATTCATCAGCTGGCTCTGAGGCCGATTCTGAGTTGGTGCTATTTGTAGGATCTTCTTAAAATACCACAACAGTGCCATTCACGGAGCGTCTGCATGGCAATCGATGGCGGAGTCTGGAACAAAGCTCTGCTGTGCTCGGCATCCCGTTCAGGCCCCAGCCGGAGGGCAGCCCCCCGCTGCGCTGCTGGGCGGGGAAGCTGAGGCCCTCCCTGTCCTGGGTGCCCCTGAGGGAGGTCCTGTGGGGCCCGGCATGGACTCTGGCCCCTCATGCTGGCCTGCAGTGCCTCCTGGACCAGGCTGGCCAGCAGAGGGAGTGCAGGCTGGCATTAGGCTCTCTGTAAGTAAGACCCTGCACTTCGTGGTGGCTCTTCCTGGGGAGGTCAGGTCTAGTCCCTCCCATCATCAGGCCACACCCAGGCTTGCTCAAGGACAGCAGTGTGGATGGACGGAAGCAAAGATCAGTAAAGGGTCGTCGGGGAGGGACCCATGAAGATGCAGCCTTTGCGTCCAGAGTCAAAGGCTCTGGCGTCTCAGGTGCCGTGCGAGTCTTCTGTTTCATCATGAGATGGGTCACAGCAGGGCCCCCCTCAGCTGTGTCTCCCCACCTCACCTCAGCAGTACCTACGGCGTCTGCGCAGGAACATTTGCTCTCGGCCTGTCTCAGCATCTTAACAAGCGTCACCATTAGTGATGTGCTTTGTGGTACCCGGGAAGTGCTCAGCAGAGCTGAGTGTTTGCTCTGTGGTTGGACCTCTCGGCGCCTTTACCATGCTGGCTGAGCAGTGATGTTCTAGCTGGACCTTCCTGTGGCCGCTTCAGAATGTGGGTGTGGCTGGAGCCTCAGGTGGAGTACCCATCTGTTCAAAAGTTTTGACGACTTTGTGGGTTTTCTTCATTGATACCTAGCCATGTGTTGCATAGAAAATCAGACATTCTTCCAAAGGAGGCATCTTAGCTGTCCTAGCCTCTGCCCGAGGCTAACAGCCTGCAGTGGACCTAGTTTGGGGGCTGCTGTGGGACTCTGATGGGTAGGAGGCCCTGAGAGTCTGGAGGAGCTGAGGTTTTGATCCCTAGCCCCACCAGCTCTGCTTAAGGGAAAAGCACCGGACAGCAAACTGGTGAGGCATAAAATCTCAGCTTTAGCCCTCTGGCTGGAAATTTGGGGCAGTTTTCGTCTGTAGACTGTGGGAATTTTGTTGCGTAACTCCTGCCGGTGGGATTCACAGAAGCTGCAGTGTGAATGGGCACCTCCAGAGGGCGCCATTCATCTGGACTACAACGAGAATGGCTGCCTGGGGGAAAGGGGTGGGCAAGCACTTAGACTCCAGTGTGGGTGCTGGCCTCCAGGGGTGTCCCATTCATTCAAACTATAAGGTGGACAGCTGCCTCCAGAGGGTTCCAGGCACTTAGATACCGTGGGAGTGGCTGCCTGCTGGAGCTGTGTGGGGCAGTGGTGCTGGGTGACAGCTGTGCTGTGCTTAACTCACTCAGGTGTGTCCGGCTCTGCAGCCCCAGAGCCCACCAGGAGCTCTGCGACCCCAGAGCCCACCAAGAGCTCTGCGACCCCAGAGCCCACCATGGACTGTAGCCCAGCAGGCTCCTCTGTCCATTGCTCGGCATCCCGTTCAGGCCCCAGCCGGAGGGCAGCCCCCCGCTGCGCTGCTGGGCGGGGAAGCTGAGGCCCTCCCTGTCCTGGGTGCCCCTGAGGGAGGTCCTGTGGGGCCCGGCATGGACTCTGGCCCCTCATGCTGGCCTGCAGTGCCTCCTGGACCAGGCTGGCCAGCAGAGGGAGTGCAGGCTGGCATTAGGCTCTCTGTAAGTAAGACCCTGCACTTCGTGGTGGCTCTTCCTGGGGAGGTCAGGTCTAGTCCCTCCCATCATCAGGCCACACCCAGGCTTGCTCAAGGACAGCAGTGTGGATGGACGGAAGCAAAGATCAGTAAAGGGTCGTCGGGGAGGGACCCATGAAGATGCAGCCTTTGCGTCCAGAGTCAAAGGCTCTGGCGTCTCAGGTGCCGTGCGAGTCTTCTGTTTCATCATGAGATGGGTCACAGCAGGGCCCCCCTCAGCTGTGTCTCCCCACCTCACCTCAGCAGTACCTACGGCGTCTGCGCAGGAACATTTGCTCTCGGCCTGTCTCAGCATCTTAACAAGCGTCACCATTAGTGATGTGCTTTGTGGTACCCGGGAAGTGCTCAGCAGAGCTGAGTGTTTGCTCTGTGGTTGGACCTCTCGGCGCCTTTACCATGCTGGCTGAGCAGTGATGTTCTAGCTGGACCTTCCTGTGGCCGCTTCAGAATGTGGGTGTGGCTGGAGCCTCAGGTGGAGTACCCATCTGTTCAAAAGTTTTGACGACTTTGTGGGTTTTCTTCATTGATACCTAGCCATGTGTTGCATAGAAAATCAGACATTCTTCCAAAGGAGGCATCTTAGCTGTCCTAGCCTCTGCCCGAGGCTAACAGCCTGCAGTGGACCTAGTTTGGGGGCTGCTGTGGGACTCTGATGGGTAGGAGGCCCTGAGAGTCTGGAGGAGCTGAGGTTTTGATCCCTAGCCCCACCAGCTCTGCTTAAGGGAAAAGCACCGGACAGCAAACTGGTGAGGCATAAAATCTCAGCTTTAGCCCTCTGGCTGGAAATTTGGGGCAGTTTTCGTCTGTAGACTGTGGGAATTTTGTTGCGTAACTCCTGCCGGTGGGATTCACAGAAGCTGCAGTGTGAATGGGCACCTCCAGAGGGCGCCATTCATCTGGACTACAACGAGAATGGCTGCCTGGGGGAAAGGGGTGGGCAAGCACTTAGACTCCAGTGTGGGTGCTGGCCTCCAGGGGTGTCCCATTCATTCAAACTATAAGGTGGACAGCTGCCTCCAGAGGGTTCCAGGCACTTAGATACCGTGGGAGTGGCTGCCTGCTGGAGCTGTGTGGGGCAGTGGTGCTGGGTGACAGCTGTGCTGTGCTTAACTCACTCAGGTGTGTCCGGCTCTGCAGCCCCAGAGCCCACCAGGAGCTCTGCGACCCCAGAGCCCACCAAGAGCTCTGCGACCCCAGAGCCCACCATGGACTGTAGCCCAGCAGGCTCCTCTGTCCATGCAAACTCTCCAGGCAAGAATACTGGAGTGGGTGGCCACGCCCTCCTCAGGGGATCTTCCCGACCCGGGGATCAAAGGCAGTAACAGTGAACTTGTTAAACTTCCATCCCGGCATTAGCAGGACTTCTTACTTTTCTGATTGTTTATAACTGGCCTCCAGGAAGGAGGCAGTTTTGTTGTTGTTGTTTTAAAACAGAACGTTGTTTTTTAAGGAATCTGAAGAATTTGGTTGAAGAAGAGTTTCTGGAGAACGTTAGCTAAAGCCCTGAGGTCTCATACATCTGCTGAAGGTGGGCCCACATTCTGGGGAACCCATGCCGAAAGGAAAAGAGCATCAGAGATCTGGTGTCCATATCAAAGCAAAGGATTTCTCATGTGCCCAACACGGAGCTTGTGGCTCAACAAACGTCCACAGGACTGACGAGCAGAGCAGAAAGGAACTGGGAAGGCTGGACTGAGTTACGGAGTGCTGGGTGGGAGTCCCATAGGCCCCCCGGGCACTGCACTGCTGCAGGGCAGGTCTCTTTCCTCAGCCCCAGTCTCCTCACTCAGCCCTTCTCCTAGGCTATCACTGTGGTGCCTGCCTCCACCCCAGCCTTGGGGAGGGGGCTGAACCCACCTTTGGTGGAGGCGGAGAAAGTAGGAACGCCTCTCCCCCACTCCTCCAAGTGCTCCGAGGTAACTGGCTCCAGCCAGGCTTCTCCCCCACCTGGAAGAATTCCTGTGATGGGGAGGTTTTGTGATGCAGCACATGGGCAGGGGCTTAGGAGCATCTCCATGATAAAGAGCAGAGATACGTGCCTTCTCCCAGACCCTGAATGCAAGAGCGGGTGTCCTCGTTGCTCATTTGGCTTCTTGGGCTGCTTCCCAGGCTGTGGCTGACCCACTTGCCCTTGACTCCCTGAGGTCCAGGGCTTCATCTCTATGTCCCCGGTTCCTACCATGGTGTCTGGTAGACTGTTCAGGATAGGATTCGAGACTGCCCATTAGGGCAGCAGTTCTCAAGCACCTGTCCAGAGGGGCACCTGGGGACAAACAAGAACTTCCCCCTGGTGGTGGGAGGAGTGGCGATGCAGGCACAGGCTGGCTGCCAGTGGGCAGAGGCTGGTGTCAGTGATAAGAATGTAGTCCGCGTCCTTGGACAGCACCCGCTCCTGCATCAGGCCCCAGGCTGTTCCCCACGGTGCCAGGCTGGGGCGCCTGGGCATCAGGAGCACACAGCCAGGAAAAGGGGTTCAGGACAGCTGTCCTGGGTCTGTGCTTTTCAAGCCGCTGGGCTTGAGCCAAAGGTGGGGATCATTTGGGAGAGAGGTGGGAGGGGATGCCACTGGCATTTTTTTTAATTGATGCTTGCAATTACGAAGTAATTTTCAAAAGAAAAGTTGGGTCCGTTGATCTTGCCCTGTGCTGGGCTGCCTGCTGCTGAGTGGGGACTGCTCTCCAGTTGCAGCGTGCCCGCTCCTCACTGCTGTAGCTTCTCTTGTGGGGACGGGCTCAAGGGCTCAGTACGTGCGGTTCTCAGACTCTAGAGCACAGGCCCAATAGTTGTGATGCATGGGTTTAGTTGCTTTGTGACATGTGGGCTATTCCCGGATCAGGATTGGAATTGCATTGCCAGGCATTTACCACTGAGCCACGAGGAAAGTCTCCCAAAGTGATTTTAATTAGTCTAACTGTGCAGTTTCTGGAGACAGAGAGCAGGGCGTAGCGGGACATAGGACACCAACCCCCCTACTCCGCCTCAGCAAGGAGCTCAGTACCTGCCTGAAAGTGAAGTCTCTCAGTCGTGTCTGACTCTTTTGCTATCCCATGGACTGTATTCTGTCCATGGGATTCTCCAGGCCAGAATACTGGATTAGGTAGCCATTCTCTTCTCCAGGGGATCTTCCCAATCCAGGGATCAAACCCAGGTCTCCCTCATTTCAGGCAGATTCTTCACTATGTGAGCCACCAGGGAAGCCCAAGAATACTGGAGTGGGTAGCCTATCCCTTCTCCAGAAATCAAACCAGGGTCTCCTGCATTGCAGGCGATTCTTTACCAGCTAAGCTGGCAGGGAAGAGAGTGCCTCCCTAGTCTCTCCTTATGCCCCGAGCCCCAGAAGCCTACCCAGCCTCGTTCTCACACTTCCTCCAGATCACCACCGAGACCAAGACAGGTCCTGATCCCAGACGTTGTCTCCCCCTTCACTCACACCAGTGCTTCTTCCCCGGACATCTGCCATCCTTCCCACCTCTGGACCCACTCTTGCCCTCCTGGGTGCAATAAAGTGCACAGAGGATCTCGAGAGTTCTCCCACCTTGGCATTTGCTGCCCACTCCCCTTCCCTCCATGCCAGGACCAGCCCCTGTAGTCATTTAGCTCTGGGCTTAAGGTCCCCTAAGTCTGGCCCTTCCTGACCCCTTGTTTAAGTATCAAGCCTGTTGCAGGAAGGGGACCCCTTCCAGGGCCCAAACTGGGCTCTTGTCTAACGCTCGGAAATGAATTGTCTGAGGAGACACGTGTGCTGACAAAGCAAGAGATTTTATTGGGAAAGGGCCTCCGGGTGGAGAGCAGTAGGGGAAGGGAACCCAGGAGAACTGCTCTGCCCGTGGCTCGCAGTCTCGGGTTTTATGGTGATGGCATTAGTTTCCGGGTTGTCTTTCGCCAATCATTCTGACTCAGAGTCCTTCCTGGTGGCGCACGCCTTGTTCAGCCAAGATGGATGCCCGAGAGAAGGATTCTGGGAGATGGTCAGACACGTGGTGTCTCCTTTTGACCTTTCCCGAACTCTTCTGGTTGGTGGAGGCTTATTAGTTCCCTGTTCCTTACCAGGTCCTCCTGTCGTAAAACAGCTCGTGCAGATGGTTACTATGACTATGGTGCCTGGCCAGGGTGGGCGGCTTCAGTCAGCGTGCTTCCCTAACAAGCCCACCCCATCTTTGTGGCACTCACCCCATTTGCACCCCCTCCCTCCTTGGTTCGCTCCCTCATCCTTTGTCCATCTCCACCAAGAGTAAGCTGGTGGGGGGCGGGGTGCAGGGCAAGGCCTTGCCCTCCCCTTCCCCCAGGGCGCTCCCTCCACCCCACTCCTGAGCCAGCCACACAGCAGGGCCTCAAGGAGGGTCTGTTGCCTCAGAGAAAGAAAGGGCCTCTGGACACCTGCTGGCCAGGCCACACCCAGCCCGCCCGAGATTTCCTGCACCAGTCCTGTAGAGGAGGTGCAGGGGGGCGGGGGGAGAAGGATGTTACAATCCCTGGGCCCATCCATGACCATCGTGACTGGAACCCCTGGGTTCCTGCTCGTGTCCCCGGGCTGGCAATTCTGACCCACACTTCAGGAGGCTGCACTAACCATGCCGGCAGGATGGAGGCCCCAGGCCCCCACACAGGGGCCCTCACCATCTCACGGCCCCATTTCATTTCCTGCCCTGTTTCCCAGGCCCACTACTGGTCTCTGACTTTGGTTTTGGGGAAGGCAGGCTAAGACACACAGTGTTGGGGGGAAACATTCTCAGTGGTAACGGGAAGTAACAAGACACCAGTTCCCTGTGGTTGAGAGACAGCCGCTGCTAGCCCAGCACGCTGCAGCCTTTTAACCAATGTCCATACAGCCCCCTGGACAAAGCTTTCCATTCGGTGTCAGGAGAGGTGCAGGGGATAAATCTCAGGCCCCAGGAAGCCCTGGAGGAGAGCCGGGAGGCTGGGAAGCTGACGCTGGGAGGAGACTGAGAAGAATCTTGGTTGCAAAGAGTTTCCGACGTTTACTAGATCCTGGGCCTTGGGAGGGGCTTCTCTGGCGGCTCAAACAGTAAAGGATCTGTAATTCAGGTGACCCAGGTTCGATCCCTGGGTTGGGAAGACCCCCTGGAGAAGGGAATGACAACCCACTCCTGTGTTTTTGCCTGGAGATTTCAATGGACAGAGGCCCTGATGGGCTATGGTCCACGGAGTTGCAAAGAGTCAGACACGACTGAGCGACTAACACACACAAACACAGGGCTTGGGAAACCAAGCCGCTGGCCTCAGCTTCTCCTGCACATGGTATGGATGGTGATGTGATCAGAACATCAACTTCCTAACGCCACTTGGAGGGGTACCCACCTTTGCAAGCACCAGTGTGTGGGCATGGCAGGCCTAGCAGAGCTGCAGGAGGGCCTGGTTTCTCTCTGCAGCTGATGTCTGCAACGGTGTAGGAATTAATCCCTCTTCACGGGCACTAACCGAGGAAGCAGGGGCGGAGCATGCGCCTCATAAAGGCTGGTCCCCGTTTCCGTCTGTAGAATAATGAATTAAGCCATTTCTCCCTCCAGGTCACTGAGCATAAATCACATTTTTCCCCCACTTGAAAGTGCCAGACCCACTCCTCCTCTGCAACCCCCACCTTGGAACAGTTCAGAACCTCCTCCTCATCTGACAGTTGGCATATTCCATTTTCATATGTTGCTATTTTTAGCTTTTTTTTTTCTGTGCATAAGTTATTTTTAAATGAGGGGGTGGGCTGGTGGGGGGACATTGCTCTTACAATCAGTGGTGTTTTCCAGTCCTATTCTGGGTTTCCTGGGAGGTCAGGAGACAAGAGGAGCCAAGTCAGGCCAGGCCCCGAGCCCGGTGAGCTGAGCTGTTGGTGGAAGGTGGCCCTGGGGATACAGTTCTCAAAGTGTGGTCTTGCCCCCTACACGCCCACCCTCATTCCCACGCTTCACCTCCGACTTCCCTTCTGGACTCCGTCATGCTCTGAAGGTGCAGTTTTGCTTTTGTGGTAATGGCTGAAGCCTGTCCCTCCCACCCCCTGCCCCCTACAGCCAGGCTGCATTATCCAAGGGGCAGGGCCCGTGTCACTGCTGTGTCCCCAGTGCCTGGCATGTGGTGGGCCTGTAATACACATTTTGTGGAAGAGGAACTGGGATAAGGAAAATTGGAGGTAGGTGACAGGCAAACAGGGGAGGTGAATTTGAGCTGGGTTTTGATGAATGAGTAGGAGTTTACCAGGTGGACAAAATGGGAACAGCATCCCAAGAAGAGGGAACAGCGTGTGCAAAGACAGAGGCATGACGCATAGGGCATATCCTGGGACAAGAAATAGGGTGGAGTGCCTGAAGGCCCAGTGATACAAGGAGCGATATGAGGCCGGGCTGAAGAGGCCCCTCAGCTCATTGCAGAGGAGCCCCAGAGGGAAGCAGTGGGCAGGGGCATTTCCTGGAGGTGAAGGACAGAGGCAGTGATGTGGGAATTTTACCGGAGAAGGGAGATTCCGGCTTCGTATTTCAGAGGGAACACTCTGGCCAGACCCAGGCATTCCCCAGCTGGCCCCATGCTCTCCCTTCACCTCTGCAGCTGCCCCTGTGAGGAAAATCACAGCCCCAGTTTTCCCACAGGGTGCTACCCCGAGCAAGGTCAACACGGATTCCCTGAAAACCGAAACATCCCCAGAACCACAGAAGATTTCCCGGGGAGATACTGGTTTTGAGAAATGAAACTCTGCTGAGGGGATGGGTGACAGAAGGGGAACGGAGTGCAAACCAATCGGAGGATATTTGGGACATTTTTCTAAATTAAAAGTACTCCAAGCACAGGGCAGGTCTGACTTCTCCAGGGCCAAACCAGGAGCTACCACCTCCCTTAACCATGAACAGAAGCAGTGCTTATTCAAGAAAGTAATCTGTGCCCCTGAGAACACACACACAATAACACACATACCCCATAACACACACTCAATAACACACACACACAATAGTACACACACATGTGCAATAACACACATACAAACACTTCAAAGAGCCTAGAGTGAGAAGTAAGCCTCCTATGGACATGAGTGTGGGTGGACTCCGGGAGTTGGTGATGGACAGGGAAGCCTGGCGTGCTACAGTCCGTGGGGTTGCAAAGAGTTGGACACGACTGAGCGTCTGACCTGAACTGAGCTGAAGCCTCCTATTCCTGAGCCCCTTGCCTCCTCTCCTGAAGCGAGCCTGTTTCCCTGAGTCCTTATCTTTCCAGAGATGGAGCAGGACAGCCGCCCCCACCCCTCAATGTGCCCACATCACTCTCCCACAATTGGCAGCATAGGCCTGATGCTGTCTGTTGCTTTTCCCACATAATAATATATCGTCTCGTATCCCATAGTCCAACCTGCTTCTTTTTTTTGATGTGCATCGTTTATTTAACCAGCTCATTATATATTTAACCTGATGGACCGTTGGGCTGTTACCCTGTTAGTCCCACCAGCTCCTTAAGCACATGTGCAAATTTATCTGAAGGATAAATCCCCTAGGAAAGGACCGCTGAGTCATTTAAAATTTTGATAGATATGGTAGTCCCCCCAGTCAGTGGTTTTGCTTCCCGTGGTTTCATTCTCTGTGGTTTCAGTTACTCACAGCCAACTGCAGTGTGAAAGTACATTACATGGAAAATCCCAGAAATAAAGTACATGTGTTTTAGATCGCATACCACTCTGAGTATCAGTCTGAAAGCTTGTGCCGTCCTGCTCTGTCCCCTGGAGATTAATCCTTTTGTCCAATGGCTCCAGTTCAGTTCAGTTCAGTCGCTCAGTCGTGTCCGACTCTTTGCGACCCCATGAGTCGCAGCACGCCAGGCCTCCCTGTTCATCACCAGCTCTCGGAGTTCACTCAGACTCACGTCCATCGAGTCCGTGATGCCCTCCGGCCATCTCATCCTCGGTCGTCCCCTTCTCCTCCTGTCCCCAATCCCTCCCAGCATCAGAGTCTTTTCCAATGAGTCAACTCTTTGCATGAGGTGGCCAAAGTACTGGAGTTTCAGCTTTAGCATTCCTTCCAAAGAAATCCCAGGGTTGATCTCCTTCAGAATGGACTGGTTGTATCTCCTTGCAGTCCAAGGGACTCTCAAGAGTCTTCTCCAACACCACAGTTCAAAAGCATCAATTCTTCGGCGCTCAGCCTTCTTCACAGTCCAACTCTCTCATCCATACATGACCACAGAAAAAACCATAGCCTTGACTAGATGGACCTTAGTCGGCAAAGTAATGTCTCTGCTTTTGAATATGCTATCTAGGTTGGTCATAACTTTTCTTCCAAGGAGTAAGCGTCTTCTAATTTCATGGCTGCAGTCACCATCTGCAGTGATTTTGGAGCCCCCAAAAATAAAGTCTGACACTGTTTCCACTGTTTCCCCATCTATTTCCCATGAAGTGATGGGACTGGATGCCATGATCTTCGTTTTCTGAATGTTGAGCTTTAAGCCAACTTTTTCACTCTCCTCTTTCACCTTCATCAAGAGGCCCTTTAGCTCCTCTTCACTTTCTGCCATAAGGGTGATGTCATTTGCATATCTGAGGTGATTGATATTTCTCCCGGCAATCTTGACTCCAGCTTGTGTTTTTTCCAGTCCAGCGTTTCTCATGATGTACTCTGCATATAAGTTAAATAAGCAGGGTGACAGTATACAGCCTTGATGTACTCCTTTTCCAATTTGGAACCAGTCTGTTGTTCCATGTCCAGTTCTAACTGTTGCTTCCTGACCTGCATACAGATTTCTCAAGAGGAGGGTCAGGTGGTCTGGTATTCCCATCTCTTTCACAATTTTCCAAAGTTTATTGTGATCCACATAGTCAAAGGCTTTGGCATAGTCAATAAAGCAGAAATAGATGTTTTTCTGCTCCGTATATACGTAACCCCAGCTACTCAATGTTACATACCCTTAGCAGCCCACACATTCACATAACTTTGTCACAGTATATTGTTATAATTGTTCTACTTTATTGTTCATTGTTAATCTCTTGTGTGCATGCCAAGTGGCTGCAGTCGTATCCCACTCTGTGACACTGGGGACCAGACCTCTCAGGCTCCCCTGTCCGTGGGTTTCTCCAGGCATGAACAGTGGAGTGGACTGCCATGCCCTCTTGTAGGGGACCCTCCTGACCCAGGGATCGGACCCGCATGTCTTACGTCTCTTGCATTGGCATCCAGGTTCTCTACCACTGATGCCTCCTGGGAAGCCCTACTAATGTCCTGAGTGAGTGAGTGAAGTCGCTCAGTCGTGTCCGACTCTTTGCGACCCCGTGGACTGTAGCCTACCAGGCTTCTCCGTCCATGGGATCCTCTAGGCAAGAGTACTGGCGTGGGTTACCATTTCCTTCTCCAGGGGATCTTCCCAACCCAGGGATCGAACCTGGGTCTCCCGCACTGGAGGCAGACGCTTTAACCTCTGAGCCACCAGGGAAGCCCTGGGCCTAATTTATAAATTTCACTTTATCACAGATATGTATATATAGAAAGCCATCATCCATATTGGGCTCGATGCTATCCACAGTTTCAGGCATCCGCTGGGTGTCTTGGAGCGAATATGGGGCTGAAGGGCTGTTATCAAGTTATGTAGCAGGAAAGAGGCTTTTGGCAATCCCATATTACCATTCATTACAATGAAGAAAGTTGTTGACTTTCTTATTGTCTGCCCCAGGTCAGTGCATCCAGCTGTGAGCCCCACACCCCTTGGTGAGCTGGCCGTCTGGCTCTGAGTGACTCCGCGCTGGCAGGGCGCCCAGCACCCAGCCTGCTCCCCACTGTGTGCAGTCTGCAGCCCACGTGGGTGAGGCTCTTTCACTCGCCACTTCATATTAAATTCTGTTTTCATCTAGTGTTTCAAATCTCGTGGTTCAAGCATCAAAAGGCCAAAGCCAGTCGCCCGCACCCCTTGCTCTAGCTGTCCACTTTCCCCCAAAGACTGCTTTGTCTCTTTCCAGCGACATTTTGTACAAACTCTTGTCTCTGTCCCCCTTTCTGCTTCCCTCCCTTTACGAAAACGATCCTGTGTTATTCATCCTTTTGCTTTTTCACTGAACAGTCTCCAGCAGAGGACATTCCAAGTACAATAAGTCCTCATTAAAAAACAATAATAACCTGCAGATCGTCACATCTGATAAATGTCTATCCCTTTCTTCTCCGTTTGTCATTTGTCATTTCACTTTCTTTTCTTTGCCCTGAAAATATTCTAAACTTTCCTGTGTGGATTTTTCATGGGCTCTGGATTTGGGGCAGTGTTAGATCACTTTCTTTTCTTTGCCTTGAACATATTCTAAACTTTCCTGTAGTGAAATTTTTTTCATGGGCTCTGGATTTGGGGCAGTGTTAGAAAGGCCTCTCCCACTTTGAGATTATACAGAACTTCTCCACAGTTGATCCTGGTACTTCTGTGGTTTCATTTTTAATCTTTAAATCATTGATCAGTCATGGTTTTTATTTTGTTTTAAGATGTGCTGTAAGTATCCAACTTGACGTTTTTTCTCCAGGTGGCTATCCAGTTGTCCCTATTTCGTTTATTAAATACTCTGTCTTGTCCTTGCCCATTTGAAATAACTTCTTAATTCTGTTCCAAACTCTCAAGTACATTTGGGTCTATCTCTGTTCGGGTTTTGTGGTACCATGCTGTTTTTATTATTATTGTGGTGTATTTTACTCTGTTTTAACAATTGGTAGGGCTGGTGTGACTGCCTTGTTTTTTACAAAAAAGCATTTGCTGTTTTTGCTTATGAACTTTTGAATCAATTTGTCTAATTTAAAAAGAAATGCTATTCGTACTTTGTTGTATTAAATTTATGGACTAAATTAAGGGGAACTGGTATCTCTGATTTTTCTACTCTATGGATGGTATGCATTTCTCTTTCTTCTGATTTATAAGCAGATTGTGATTTCTGTATATTTTGTATCTGGCTACCTTACTGAATTGTAAGTGATTTTTGTATTGCTTATAGTGATTTTTCATATCACTGACCTAGGTTTTTCGCACATATACATAACAGCAATAATAATAACATAATAACCTCCCCTCCTGCTTTAATAACTTCATGTTCGCTCTCTAATTGCACTGGCAGATACTTCCATGAAAATGGTAAATAACAGTGGTGATGTGGGCAGGCTTGTTTGTGGCTGACTTTGATGGGAATGTTGCTAGTATCTCTCCCAGTGTTGGCTTTGGGTACATCCATGTTGAGGGAGGATCCATCTATTCCTATTTAACATAGAATTTCTATCAAAATGGATGTTGAATGTTGTCACGTACCTTCTGAGTTTTCTCTTGGACCCCGGCTCTGTGTCTCCCCGGGTCCCCGGCTGGCCCTAGACCTGCCCCTCCCTGGCAGCTCCTGGGGAAGCTAGTGCAGCCATGAAGGGCTGTCTGGGGACTCTCATTTCTGGACTGGGATACTTTCCACTGCAAGGAGCAGAAAAACCCTCCTAATGAGCTTAAATCAAAGGAGATGTGTTATTCTCACAGATCAAGAAGCCCTGAGGTACGCAGCTCCTGGCTGAGCGATTCAGGGACTCGGTCAAGTCAGCAGGAATGTGGGCCCCTCCTTCCCCCACCCTCCTTGGCCTCTCGGTTTGTGTTGCTGGCTGGTCCCACGCTCACGTGACTACCAAACATCCCAGAGACGGACAAGCAGGTCACCCCCCTCGAAAAGAGAGGACTCTTGGTGAGGTCCATCTTAGAAGTCAGGAAGCCTTTCTCGGAATCTGAGACTGCCCTTGTGTCCAGAGGCTGTGAATTAGAGCTGCTTCCTATGTCTGTAAAACTCCTCCTTAAGCGCTCGCTTTTTAAAGGCGACGCGACTCCCCTGGCTCCTGCGCCCGCTGTCCTCAGCCCCCTTGGCGCTCTTGCACTGGGTGTTGCTCTTGCCTCCTGTTGGGGCGTTTTCAGTTCCCGGCACTCTGGGTGCTGCCGTGGACACTGGCGTTCTTGGGCGAGTTAGAATTTTACTCTTGGTTCCAGTTCATCAAGAGGCGCAGTGGAAAACTCAGAGTCAGGGCCCAGAGCCCTGCAAATGACAGGGCTCAGGCCGTGGGCAGTCTGCAGGGGTCCACTGCATCTTGGCTGCTGGGGTGGGGGCTCCAATTCTCTGCCCATGACCAGGGTGGGGGGCACACTGGTTCCAGGTGCCAGCTGTTTCCTTGCCTGCTCTGGCCCTATGTGGAATATCCAGGGGCCTGGAGGAAGCCAGGCACCCAGGACACTCTGTTCAGGGCTTTCACCGTCTGGGATTAAAAAGAGCCTTCTCAACCAGTGCAGACCCAGGGAGGGAGAGGCCAGTGTGAGGATCTCACGCGCCCCCGTGCAGTGACATGGGTGCAGTCTGTGCTGGAACAGGGGGGCCTGCTCATCGCCCGTCTGCTTGAGCAAGCCTTCTCTATTATTCACAGCCTCCTTCTCAGAAAACAGCACAGGGGCCCAGGTGGGTACTACACGCTTGGAGCTTTGCGCAGACTGAGGCCCTGCCCTGGGATTTGCACTCTTTTTCCTCCTGGCGCGATGTAGCAACCCCGAGGCACAGACTCCAGAGAGCCGTGAAGGAATCGTGGGGACTTGGAGTCTCTGTTCCTCCCCTCCTGGAGCGTGTGCCCTCCAGTCTCCCAGCCCCCAGCAGCAGTGCTCTACTGGGGACAGAGCGGGATGGGGAGGGGAGCGTTTGTGAGGCCTGGGGCCCTGCTGTCACTGTGACAGCAGAAATGCGGGGAGACTTTGTGCCCACTTGGCAGGAGCGTCTAACAGGCAGATGCCAGGCTACCCAGGCTTCGTTCTTGGGCCTCCAGCAGTCCTCTTCCGTATCCATTTTTGCTGGGTGGCTTCTTTCCCTACAAACTCAGAGGCATCTTGTGTCCCACATTTAGGCCCCAAGACAAGCTTTCCCCTACTTTCTTCGAGCCTGGTATCAGATGACCGCCCAACATTCTTTCTACTCTCCCCTCCCCACCTGCCCTTTCTCCCTTTTTCTGTCTGCATCTATGACAATAAAATAAGCTGCCCAGCAATGCAGAGGTGGATATCAGCCTCCTCGCACCCCCGCTGAGGGCTGGGGCAGTGGAGGGCACACAGGCACCAGCCGCACGCACAGATGACATCCTGTTGCTTTTTGCCCTGTTCTGTTCTAGTAAGATGCTAGGTCCCGACCACATGCAAGGGGGGTGATTGTCCAAGAGTGTGAATCCCAGGAAGCAGGGTTCACTGGGGGCCATCTTGGAGGCTGCCCAGCACAGGGATCAGGACCAGGAGATCAGACTGCAGCCAGACCGCCAGGGTTCAGCTCCTTAACCTCCAAGAGCACCGTGTGAATGGCCAACACCTTAGAAGACCAACTGGCAAGAGATTTCCCCTTGCTGACCGGTTGGGAAGCACCACTCCAGTTAGTTTTGTGACCAGCCAAATTGCTCAATCTCCCCCAGCCTCTGTTTTCGCATCTGTAAAATGGATATCCTAATTGTACCACCTTCTAGAATTGTCCTGAGGACTTGAAGCTGAGCTATGCAAGACTCTTAAAACAAGGCCTGGCATGTGATAAACACCCAATAAAACTTGGGTGTTCTCTAGGGAGAGACTGCCCGTCACTTGCACAGAGCCCTCCATGTGTCCCCACGGGGCCACTGCCCGCCACTGAACTCCTGCCCCTTTCCAGGTGATTCTGGGAGGTCAAGGGAGGCAAGATCTTTCATGAAATTTAAATGCCTTTAGCAGAGGCACAATAAACAAATATATAAACAAGGAAGCTAAGTTTCCTCTGTGCTGCATCATACAGGGGAAAGAGGGGGAGTGTCATTTGCCAGAAGGAGCAGTGACTTGACAAAGATTCCCACCCGGGGGGGTTTTCAGTCCAAGGGACTCTCAAGAGTCTTCTCCAACACCACAGTTCAAAAGCATCAATTCTTTGGCGCTCAGCCTTCTTCACAGTCCAACTCTCTCATCCATACATGACCACAGAAAAAACCATAGCCTTGACTAGATGGACCTTAGTCGGCAAAGTAATGTCTCTGCTTTTGAATATGCTATCTAGGTTGGTCATAACTTTTCTTCCAAGGAGTAAGCGTCTTCTAATTTCATGGCTGCAGTCACCATCTGCAGTGATTTTGGAGCCCCCAAAAATAAAGTCTGACACTGTTTCCACTGTTTCCCCATCTATTTCCCATGAAGTGATGGGACTGGATGCCATGATCTTCGTTTTCTGAATGTTGAGCTTTAAGCCAACTTTTTCACTCTCCTCTTTCACCTTCATCAAGAGGCCCTTTAGCTCCTCTTCACTTTCTGCCATAAGGGTGATGTCATTTGCATATCTGAGGTGATTGATATTTCTCCCGGCAATCTTGACTCCAGCTTGTGTTTTTTCCAGTCCAGCGTTTCTCATGATGTACTCTGCATATAAGTTAAATAAGCAGGGTGACAGTATACAGCCTTGATGTACTCCTTTTCCAATTTGGAACCAGTCTGTTGTTCCATGTCCAGTTCTAACTGTTGCTTCCTGACCTGCATACAGATTTCTCAAGAGGAGGGTCAGGTGGTCTGGTATTCCCATCTCTTTCACAATTTTCCAAAGTTTATTGTGATCCACATAGTCAAAGGCTTTGGCATAGTCAATAAAGCAGAAATAGATGTTTTTCTGCTCCGTATATACGTAACCCCAGCTACTCAATGTTACATACCCTTAGCAGCCCACACATTCACATAACTTTGTCACAGTATATTGTTATAATTGTTCTACTTTATTGTTCATTGTTAATCTCTTGTGTGCATGCCAAGTGGCTGCAGTCGTATCCCACTCTGTGACACTGGGGACCAGACCTCTCAGGCTCCCCTGTCCGTGGGTTTCTCCAGGCATGAACAGTGGAGTGGACTGCCATGCCCTCTTGTAGGGGACCCTCCTGACCCAGGGATCGGACCCGCATGTCTTACGTCTCTTGCATTGGCATCCAGGTTCTCTACCACTGATGCCTCCTGGGAAGCCCTACTAATGTCCTGAGTGAGTGAGTGAAGTCGCTCAGTCGTGTCCGACTCTTTGCGACCCCGTGGACTGTAGCCTACCAGGCTTCTCCGTCCATGGGATCCTCTAGGCAAGAGTACTGGCGTGGGTTACCATTTCCTTCTCCAGGGGATCTTCCCAACCCAGGGATCGAACCTGGGTCTCCCGCACTGGAGGCAGACGCTTTAACCTCTGAGCCACCAGGGAAGCCCTGGGCCTAATTTATAAATTTCACTTTATCACAGATATGTATATATAGAAAGCCATCATCCATATTGGGCTCGATGCTATCCACAGTTTCAGGCATCCGCTGGGTGTCTTGGAGCGAATATGGGGCTGAAGGGCTGTTATCAAGTTATGTAGCAGGAAAGAGGCTTTTGGCAATCCCATATTACCATTCATTACAATGAAGAAAGTTGTTGACTTTCTTATTGTCTGCCCCAGGTCAGTGCATCCAGCTGTGAGCCCCACACCCCTTGGTGAGCTGGCCGTCTGGCTCTGAGTGACTCCGCGCTGGCAGGGCGCCCAGCACCCAGCCTGCTCCCCACTGTGTGCAGTCTGCAGCCCACGTGGGTGAGGCTCTTTCACTCGCCACTTCATATTAAATTCTGTTTTCATCTAGTGTTTCAAATCTCGTGGTTCAAGCATCAAAAGGCCAAAGCCAGTCGCCCGCACCCCTTGCTCTAGCTGTCCACTTTCCCCCAAAGACTGCTTTGTCTCTTTCCAGCGACATTTTGTACAAACTCTTGTCTCTGTCCCCCTTTCTGCTTCCCTCCCTTTACGAAAACGATCCTGTGTTATTCATCCTTTTGCTTTTTCACTGAACAGTCTCCAGCAGAGGACATTCCAAGTACAATAAGTCCTCATTAAAAAACAATAATAACCTGCAGATCGTCACATCTGATAAATGTCTATCCCTTTCTTCTCCGTTTGTCATTTGTCATTTCACTTTCTTTTCTTTGCCCTGAAAATATTCTAAACTTTCCTGTGTGGATTTTTCATGGGCTCTGGATTTGGGGCAGTGTTAGATCACTTTCTTTTCTTTGCCTTGAACATATTCTAAACTTTCCTGTAGTGAAATTTTTTTCATGGGCTCTGGATTTGGGGCAGTGTTAGAAAGGCCTCTCCCACTTTGAGATTATACAGAACTTCTCCACAGTTGATCCTGGTACTTCTGTGGTTTCATTTTTAATCTTTAAATCATTGATCAGTCATGGTTTTTATTTTGTTTTAAGATGTGCTGTAAGTATCCAACTTGACGTTTTTTCTCCAGGTGGCTATCCAGTTGTCCCTATTTCGTTTATTAAATACTCTGTCTTGTCCTTGCCCATTTGAAATAACTTCTTAATTCTGTTCCAAACTCTCAAGTACATTTGGGTCTATCTCTGTTCGGGTTTTGTGGTACCATGCTGTTTTTATTATTATTGTGGTGTATTTTACTCTGTTTTAACAATTGGTAGGGCTGGTGTGACTGCCTTGTTTTTTACAAAAAAGCATTTGCTGTTTTTGCTTATGAACTTTTGAATCAATTTGTCTAATTTAAAAAGAAATGCTATTCGTACTTTGTTGTATTAAATTTATGGACTAAATTAAGGGGAACTGGTATCTCTGATTTTTCTACTCTATGGATGGTATGCATTTCTCTTTCTTCTGATTTATAAGCAGATTGTGATTTCTGTATATTTTGTATCTGGCTACCTTACTGAATTGTAAGTGATTTTTGTATTGCTTATAGTGATTTTTCATATCACTGACCTAGGTTTTTCGCACATATACATAACAGCAATAATAATAACATAATAACCTCCCCTCCTGCTTTAATAACTTCATGTTCGCTCTCTAATTGCACTGGCAGATACTTCCATGAAAATGGTAAATAACAGTGGTGATGTGGGCAGGCTTGTTTGTGGCTGACTTTGATGGGAATGTTGCTAGTATCTCTCCCAGTGTTGGCTTTGGGTACATCCATGTTGAGGGAGGATCCATCTATTCCTATTTAACATAGAATTTCTATCAAAATGGATGTTGAATGTTGTCACGTACCTTCTGAGTTTTCTCTTGGACCCCGGCTCTGTGTCTCCCCGGGTCCCCGGCTGGCCCTAGACCTGCCCCTCCCTGGCAGCTCCTGGGGAAGCTAGTGCAGCCATGAAGGGCTGTCTGGGGACTCTCATTTCTGGACTGGGATACTTTCCACTGCAAGGAGCAGAAAAACCCTCCTAATGAGCTTAAATCAAAGGAGATGTGTTATTCTCACAGATCAAGAAGCCCTGAGGTACGCAGCTCCTGGCTGAGCGATTCAGGGACTCGGTCAAGTCAGCAGGAATGTGGGCCCCTCCTTCCCCCACCCTCCTTGGCCTCTCGGTTTGTGTTGCTGGCTGGTCCCACGCTCACGTGACTACCAAACATCCCAGAGACGGACAAGCAGGTCACCCCCCTCGAAAAGAGAGGACTCTTGGTGAGGTCCATCTTAGAAGTCAGGAAGCCTTTCTCGGAATCTGAGACTGCCCTTGTGTCCAGAGGCTGTGAATTAGAGCTGCTTCCTATGTCTGTAAAACTCCTCCTTAAGCGCTCGCTTTTTAAAGGCGACGCGACTCCCCTGGCTCCTGCGCCCGCTGTCCTCAGCCCCCTTGGCGCTCTTGCACTGGGTGTTGCTCTTGCCTCCTGTTGGGGCGTTTTCAGTTCCCGGCACTCTGGGTGCTGCCGTGGACACTGGCGTTCTTGGGCGAGTTAGAATTTTACTCTTGGTTCCAGTTCATCAAGAGGCGCAGTGGAAAACTCAGAGTCAGGGCCCAGAGCCCTGCAAATGACAGGGCTCAGGCCGTGGGCAGTCTGCAGGGGTCCACTGCATCTTGGCTGCTGGGGTGGGGGCTCCAATTCTCTGCCCATGACCAGGGTGGGGGGCACACTGGTTCCAGGTGCCAGCTGTTTCCTTGCCTGCTCTGGCCCTATGTGGAATATCCAGGGGCCTGGAGGAAGCCAGGCACCCAGGACACTCTGTTCAGGGCTTTCACCGTCTGGGATTAAAAAGAGCCTTCTCAACCAGTGCAGACCCAGGGAGGGAGAGGCCAGTGTGAGGATCTCACGCGCCCCCGTGCAGTGACATGGGTGCAGTCTGTGCTGGAACAGGGGGGCCTGCTCATCGCCCGTCTGCTTGAGCAAGCCTTCTCTATTATTCACAGCCTCCTTCTCAGAAAACAGCACAGGGGCCCAGGTGGGTACTACACGCTTGGAGCTTTGCGCAGACTGAGGCCCTGCCCTGGGATTTGCACTCTTTTTCCTCCTGGCGCGATGTAGCAACCCCGAGGCACAGACTCCAGAGAGCCGTGAAGGAATCGTGGGGACTTGGAGTCTCTGTTCCTCCCCTCCTGGAGCGTGTGCCCTCCAGTCTCCCAGCCCCCAGCAGCAGTGCTCTACTGGGGACAGAGCGGGATGGGGAGGGGAGCGTTTGTGAGGCCTGGGGCCCTGCTGTCACTGTGACAGCAGAAATGCGGGGAGACTTTGTGCCCACTTGGCAGGAGCGTCTAACAGGCAGATGCCAGGCTACCCAGGCTTCGTTCTTGGGCCTCCAGCAGTCCTCTTCCGTATCCATTTTTGCTGGGTGGCTTCTTTCCCTACAAACTCAGAGGCATCTTGTGTCCCACATTTAGGCCCCAAGACAAGCTTTCCCCTACTTTCTTCGAGCCTGGTATCAGATGACCGCCCAACATTCTTTCTACTCTCCCCTCCCCACCTGCCCTTTCTCCCTTTTTCTGTCTGCATCTATGACAATAAAATAAGCTGCCCAGCAATGCAGAGGTGGATATCAGCCTCCTCGCACCCCCGCTGAGGGCTGGGGCAGTGGAGGGCACACAGGCACCAGCCGCACGCACAGATGACATCCTGTTGCTTTTTGCCCTGTTCTGTTCTAGTAAGATGCTAGGTCCCGACCACATGCAAGGGGGGTGATTGTCCAAGAGTGTGAATCCCAGGAAGCAGGGTTCACTGGGGGCCATCTTGGAGGCTGCCCAGCACAGGGATCAGGACCAGGAGATCAGACTGCAGCCAGACCGCCAGGGTTCAGCTCCTTAACCTCCAAGAGCACCGTGTGAATGGCCAACACCTTAGAAGACCAACTGGCAAGAGATTTCCCCTTGCTGACCGGTTGGGAAGCACCACTCCAGTTAGTTTTGTGACCAGCCAAATTGCTCAATCTCCCCCAGCCTCTGTTTTCGCATCTGTAAAATGGATATCCTAATTGTACCACCTTCTAGAATTGTCCTGAGGACTTGAAGCTGAGCTATGCAAGACTCTTAAAACAAGGCCTGGCATGTGATAAACACCCAATAAAACTTGGGTGTTCTCTAGGGAGAGACTGCCCGTCACTTGCACAGAGCCCTCCATGTGTCCCCACGGGGCCACTGCCCGCCACTGAACTCCTGCCCCTTTCCAGGTGATTCTGGGAGGTCAAGGGAGGCAAGATCTTTCATGAAATTTAAATGCCTTTAGCAGAGGCACAATAAACAAATATATAAACAAGGAAGCTAAGTTTCCTCTGTGCTGCATCATACAGGGGAAAGAGGGGGAGTGTCATTTGCCAGAAGGAGCAGTGACTTGACAAAGATTCCCACCCGGGGGGGTTTTCTCTAACTGATGTTTAAGCTGAGGTTTGAAGGTGAGAGTGGGGGGCAGCCCTGCCAGAAACTAACAACCTGAAACTGAGGGGTTCCAGTTGGAAGAGGATGAGCTTGAGGAAGAGAAAGGGGTCCAGGATGGCTTACGGCAGCAAAAGTGTGGGCAAGAGGGAGGAGATATGGCCAGGAGACCTGGAGGCACGGGACCATATCGGAGATGGCTTTATTCCAGGAATGGTAGGCCCTCCGAGGAGTTTTAAGCTGACGTGCTTTGCTTTTAATTGGCTGCTGTTCTTTGTTGAAGGGATGGGTGAATGGACGGACGGACAGGTAGACATATGGGAGAGGATGAAAGTGAAAGTTGCTCAGTCATGGCTGACTCTTTGCTACCCCATGGACTGTAGCCTGCCAAGCTTCTGTCTGTGGAATTCTCTAGGCCAGAATTCTGGAGTGGGTGGTCGTTCCCTTCTCCAGGGACTCTTCCCAGCCAGGGAGCAAACCCAGGTCTCCCGCACTGCAGGCGATTCTTTACCATCTGAGCCACCAGGGAAGCCTTAGGGGAGGGTCAGTTCAGTCTAGTTTCAGGCGGACACACAGAAGAGACGGGCAGGTAAACAGGTGGCACCAACTCAAGCGCAGCCTCTTGCCCTGTGCTCTCACCAGCTTCATGCCTGCTGCCTGTCCCAGCTCTTTAGGCTGGTGTCTTCAGAGCTGCTGGTCCAGACTCCTGACACTGCCCTGGAGGACTGCGCAATATAGGAGGGGCAGCCAGGCCTGGCAAGAAGGCTGTCTCAGGCCCTCTGCCCCCAGGATCAGGGATAGAACCTAAGGGGTGGCAACTGATTCATGGAAAGAATCCAAAACTGCTAAAATCCAAATCCTGTTGGACATTTCCCTGCCTGGTGGCCCTGGGCCACTGGGAGCCCCAGCTGCCCTGTCATCACACAGAAGACAGAGGCTATGATAGCACTTAGAATGCACGTGAAGGGTCCTGCCCAGCCCCTGGCCTCCTTGCCTCATTCAGTCCTCACCAGAATCTCCCAAGGCAGGTCTAGCCACTGGCCTTGTTTTGCTGATGAAGGAATGGAAGCGTAGAAGGGTTATGTGAACCAGTAAGCACTTGTTTCCTCAGCCTTCTCCCATGTATTCACTTAATCTCTACCAACCAGGAGAGGAGGTTGGAGGCTCCTCTTGGAGAGGAAGACCAGGAGGCACAAAACTGGTGGGGCTCAGGGTCCAGCCCTGCATTCTCAGTCCCAGAAACCAGGAAGGGACCTGCCCAGGGGTTTCCACTGTAGACACCCGGACAGGCCCCGGCTCAGCGCCAGTACCGACTGGAGGCCCACCCCTGCAGGAGCCCACGGCTCCTCCTCACCCCTCCCCACCTGGGACAGTCCCGGCTTTGAGGCGCTGAGAAGTGCAGAAGTTCCCCAGGAGAGACTAAAAGTGCCTGGCCCCCAGTTCTCGGGCAGAGCGCACAGGCAGTCAGGAGGCTGCGACCTGGTGCGGCCAGCACCCCACACGCCTGGTGTCTGTTCCCGGACAAGCTTGGCTGCTGCGGTCCTGCTCCCACAGCCCGGGCGGTTCTTGCACCATGCCTTTCTGCCCCACCAGGCATCTGAAGAGGAGCAGGCTGCTGCCCAGGGGTAAGTGTACAGCCAGGGCCAAGAGCCGGCTGCAGGACACCAGCCTAGGGGGCGATTAACCTTGAAGGGCAAGTGGCAATTGGTGGCTCCAAGTGAGAGAAGCAGGGTGCAGATGAGACCACAGGGATATGTGGGAGGCTGGAACTGCTGCTCGAGTTCAGCCCAGTGCAGCCTGGCAGGGAAGGGCAGGGACCGCTGCCCCTGGGGACAGTGCAGAAAAGCCTAGCTGGGCCTGAAGCATTTTCCAGAGCTAGCTGCATGCACACACTCACGTACATGCATGCAAACACCACACACACACACACACACACACCTACACACACAAGTCTCAGGAAATTAGGACAGTGGGCTCTCCCACTCCCCTCCAGCCTCAGTCTAACCCACCTAAAGGCTGCCCAGCCTCTGGCCACTAAGCCTCACGTGGCCACTGAGCACCTGGAATGAGGCTAGAGCAGGCATGCTGTTGGTGCAAGCCACACACTAGGTTTTGAAGACTTAGTACAAAAAGCACGTAAATGCACCATCTCCACAGTTTCTGATTGTGTGTTGAATGATACTATTTTGGACCTGTTGGGATAAACAAAAATATATTGTTCAAAATAAGTTCTCTTTCTTTTTTAATGTAGCTACTAAACATTTGCAATTGTTCTTGTGGCTTACGTTGTATTTTCCCATCGGACTATGCTGCTCTGGACAGCGGCACCCCCACGCTGGGCCTTCACCCCTGGGAATCCAGGTGTTGGAGCCTTCCCTGGGGTTCCTTGCTCCCCTGGGCAACTTGTAGAATGATGACGGGCCTGTGACACACCATACATTGCAGCTGCTGTCTTCTTTAAGTAGTGAGTTCTTTTGATTTTTAAACATTTTCCATAAATCCTGGACTAATTCAGATATCATTCGATTAATTACATAAGACTGACATCTTTTTGACCTGAATGTCACTGAAGGAGTTCCATGGGCTACGGTGGTTTACCAAATGGTTTTAGAGATATCATTTACTCTTTTCGCATTTTATTATGAAAATTCTTATATAGCAAAATTGAAAGATAGGAGTTCTTGTCCTGGAACCACTGCCCGGACTTGCTGTGTTTTGGAGTCACCTCCTCGCCCCAAACCCCTTGCGCTGGTGGAAAGAGAAATTCAAACACAAAAGGAAGTTCTTAAATCCAGGATCCCAGAAGGGAGGAAAGCCTGACTGGGAACAAGAAAAGCTGGGCTGGATCCTGAGAGGGTCATGTAGGGGCCAGTACCCTTAAACAAGCCATAGGTTGGAGCAGTGAGCACAGAGTGGGGTCCAGGTTAGGGATCAGGCTGCGGGGAGTCATAGTTCACTGATTTCACAGCTTGACATGTCTCTAGATATCTCTGGACTTCAATTTCCTTTCTTAAAAATGGGGATCATGACACCACTTTGCCATCAGCTTGTGAACAGCGTGCCTGCCCTAGAATGCGTGCCCTGTGTGTGCCTGTCACCTTGGTTCTTGCAGCTGCTATTATTCTTCCATTCTCTGCAGATTCTGTGCAAGCCCTCCCCATGCCAGGGACTGCTCAGTGTGCTGGAGTTGTTTATAAAACAGATCTATCAAGAGTGGGCTGAAAATGAAGTGTCAATAAGCATGCCACATAAACACATACAATATATATATAATGGATTTCCATAAGTGCTACGGCAATGCGAGAGACACAGACTCAAAACGTGGGTCAGGAAGATCCCCTGGAGAAGGGAATGGCAACCCCCTCCAGTATTCTTTGCTGGAGAATCCCATGGACAGAGGAGCCTGGTGGGCTACAGCCCATGGGGTCTCTAAGAGTTGGACACGACTGAGTGACTCTTCTATGGAAAGATTAAGGCTGGGAAGCGGCCCAGGTTGTGGTGGGCAGTGTGGAGTGCAGCAGGTGAGGCTTCACTGGGCAGTCAGGGAGCATCCCCCAGGAAGGTAACACTTGGGGGAAAACCCAAAGGCGACGAGGGAGCAAGTCATGGCAGCATCGGGAAGAACCACGTTCTGAGCCAAGGCACAGGGAGAGCAGGTGCGAGGACCCCGGGCTGGGGAGCATCCCGCTCCCTGGGGAATGGCAGAGAGCAAAGCAGGGGGCAGCTATGAGGCCAGAGGGGTGATGGGCAAGAGAGCGCGGCCCCTGGAAGGTCACTGCAAGGACTTTGCTGAGGGGTGGACACTGCCGGATTCTGAGCAGAGGTGCCTGAGCTGGTTTGGGCTGGGCCACTATGTTGCCATACTGAAAACAAGCCGCCGGGGGCAAAGGAGGGGGCCTAGAGACCGTACCAATAACCCAGAGGAGAACGATGGTGGCTTGGACCAGGTGGAACATGATAAGCGGCCAGATTTTGAGTGTCTCGAAGGAGGAGCCAATAGAATTTACTCATTGGTTTCCCCGATGTGTATGCCCAGCAATGGGATTGCTAGGTTGTATGGCAGTTCTATTTCCATTTTTTAAAGGAATCTCCACGCTGTTCTCAATAGTGGCTGTACTAGTTTGTATTCCTACCAACAGTGAAAGAGGGTTCCCTTTTCTTCTCACCAATCAGTTCTAATGAGGTAGATGAAGCTGGAGCCTATTATACAGAGTGAAGTAAGTCAGAAAGAGAAACACCAATACAGTATACTAACACATATATATGGAATTTAGAAAGATGGTAACAATGACTCTCTGGGCCTTCACCCCTGGGAATCCAGGTGTTGGAGCCTTCCCTGGGGTTCCTTGCTCCCCTGGGCAACTTGTAGAATGATGACGGGCCTGTGACACACCATACATTGCAGCTGCTGTCTTCTTTAAGTAGTGAGTTCTTTTGATTTTTAAACATTTTCCATAAATCCTGGACTAATTCAGATATCATTCGATTAATTACATAAGACTGACATCTTTTTGACCTGAATGTCACTGAAGGAGTTCCATGGGCTACGGTGGTTTACCAAATGGTTTTAGAGATATCATTTACTCTTTTCGCATTTTATTATGAAAATTCTTATATAGCAAAATTGAAAGATAGGAGTTCTTGTCCTGGAACCACTGCCCGGACTTGCTGTGTTTTGGAGTCACCTCCTCGCCCCAAACCCCTTGCGCTGGTGGAAAGAGAAATTCAAACACAAAAGGAAGTTCTTAAATCCAGGATCCCAGAAGGGAGGAAAGCCTGACTGGGAACAAGAAAAGCTGGGCTGGATCCTGAGAGGGTCATGTAGGGGCCAGTACCCTTAAACAAGCCATAGGTTGGAGCAGTGAGCACAGAGTGGGGTCCAGGTTAGGGATCAGGCTGCGGGGAGTCATAGTTCACTGATTTCACAGCTTGACATGTCTCTAGATATCTCTGGACTTCAATTTCCTTTCTTAAAAATGGGGATCATGACACCACTTTGCCATCAGCTTGTGAACAGCGTGCCTGCCCTAGAATGCGTGCCCTGTGTGTGCCTGTCACCTTGGTTCTTGCAGCTGCTATTATTCTTCCATTCTCTGCAGATTCTGTGCAAGCCCTCCCCATGCCAGGGACTGCTCAGTGTGCTGGAGTTGTTTATAAAACAGATCTATCAAGAGTGGGCTGAAAATGAAGTGTCAATAAGCATGCCACATAAACACATACAATATATATATAATGGATTTCCATAAGTGCTACGGCAATGCGAGAGACACAGACTCAAAACGTGGGTCAGGAAGATCCCCTGGAGAAGGGAATGGCAACCCCCTCCAGTATTCTTTGCTGGAGAATCCCATGGACAGAGGAGCCTGGTGGGCTACAGCCCATGGGGTCTCTAAGAGTTGGACACGACTGAGTGACTCTTCTATGGAAAGATTAAGGCTGGGAAGCGGCCCAGGTTGTGGTGGGCAGTGTGGAGTGCAGCAGGTGAGGCTTCACTGGGCAGTCAGGGAGCATCCCCCAGGAAGGTAACACTTGGGGGAAAACCCAAAGGCGACGAGGGAGCAAGTCATGGCAGCATCGGGAAGAACCACGTTCTGAGCCAAGGCACAGGGAGAGCAGGTGCGAGGACCCCGGGCTGGGGAGCATCCCGCTCCCTGGGGAATGGCAGAGAGCAAAGCAGGGGGCAGCTATGAGGCCAGAGGGGTGATGGGCAAGAGAGCGCGGCCCCTGGAAGGTCACTGCAAGGACTTTGCTGAGGGGTGGACACTGCCGGATTCTGAGCAGAGGTGCCTGAGCTGGTTTGGGCTGGGCCACTATGTTGCCATACTGAAAACAAGCCGCCGGGGGCAAAGGAGGGGGCCTAGAGACCGTACCAATAACCCAGAGGAGAACGATGGTGGCTTGGACCAGGTGGAACATGATAAGCGGCCAGATTTTGAGTGTCTCGAAGGAGGAGCCAATAGAATTTACTCATTGGTTTCCCCGATGTGTATGCCCAGCAATGGGATTGCTAGGTTGTATGGCAGTTCTATTTCCATTTTTTAAAGGAATCTCCACGCTGTTCTCAATAGTGGCTGTACTAGTTTGTATTCCTACCAACAGTGAAAGAGGGTTCCCTTTTCTTCTCACCAATCAGTTCTAATGAGGTAGATGAAGCTGGAGCCTATTATACAGAGTGAAGTAAGTCAGAAAGAGAAACACCAATACAGTATACTAACACATATATATGGAATTTAGAAAGATGGTAACAATGACTCTCTATGCGAGACAGCAAAAGAGACACAGATGTAAAGAACAGTCTTTTGGACTCTGTGGGAGAGGGCGAGGGTGGGATGATTTGGGAGAATAGCATTGAAACATGTATATTATCATATGTGAAACAGATCGCCAGTCCAGGTTCGATGCATGAGACACGGTGCTTGGGGCTGGTGCACTGGGATGACCCAGAGGGATGGGAAGGGGAGGCATGTGGGAGGGGGGTTCAGGATGGGGAACACATGTACACCCGTGGCTGATTCATGTCAGTGTATAGCAAAAACCACTATTATATTATAAAGTAATTAGCCTCCAATTAAAATAAATTAATTAATAATAAAAAAGAATGTACTCATTGGAATGGCTGTGAGACAGAGTGGAGCCAAGGATGTGTCTGGTGTCCACTTGAGTAACCAGAAGGTGGAATTGACCTCACCTGGGAAGGGGAGGGGTCCCTGATGTGGAGATGGATTCGTATTTGGGAGATGCCTGGAGACATCTCGTTGCAGCTGTCTGGGGAGGGGCAGAGAAGGATCTGGAGGGCAGGGAAAGAGTGAGTCTGGAATTTATCCACTTAGGGAAGGCAGTTAAAGCCCTGAGACTGGACGAGCTCATCGGGGGTCAGTATGGACAGGATGGGGATAAGGGAGGGACCGGCAAGGATGGGGACAAAGGGAGGGACCGGCCAGGTGACCCCCAGCTTTCTGCTCTGGGCGCCTGGAGGCCCAGCACTCAGACAGAAGCACAAGAGGAAGCTGGGTGCTGGGTGAGACAGTCACGACTTTCAGACAGGCCACACTGCGCCTACAGCTGTAGGGTCACAGTCATTTAGGCGCAGAGGAGGCCTAGCTCTCATTGCTCTATATCCATGCTTCTCAACTAGGGGCAGCCTTGACCCCCAAGGAACATTTGAGAACATGTGGAGACACTTTTGACCGTCAAACCTGGGAAGGAGGGAGAGGCTGCTTTCAGCATCTAGCAGGTAGAGGCCAGGGGTGCTCTATACACCCTATTATGCACAAGCAATGGGGACCAGTTTGCCCTCCCACCTAAAACAATCCCCCCAAAAGGACAAGTAATATGAAACAATGATTTTTAAGATACTTGCTTTCAAAACATTAGGCAGTGAAGGACTGTTGACACCCACCCCCCGCAAGAGATGGGAAGCAAAGGACGTGAGCGCTACCCCATGCTCTAGCTCACTGCCCCGGGAAAGTTTTCAGGCTGTGATGCCGGAAGGGGAGACCCAAGTGGAACGCAGTGGGCTCCACGAGTTAGAGAGACAGCCGGGGAGACCGAAGCATCTCAAGTGTTCAGAACAGAGCACCAAGGAGGAAAGAGCTACTCGGAGAGGAAACTCCCTTGGGAGCACCTCGCCATGTGCACAGGAGTGAGTGTGCGGAAAATCCACGCGGCCAAGGAGAGAAGCGCCGGAAAGGGTTAGAGGCCACCCTGAGTGGAGTAGTGCCTGCCATCTGCCAGACTGAACGAACCTCAGGACTCCTGGGGCGCTGCATAGAATGCACAGAAGGGTTTTCTCTCAGCAGTGGGGGATAGTTTGCTCCATACTGAAGACTCTGGACCCACCAAATAAGTCTTAGAAACCAAGTATATAAGGAGACATAGACAGAAAATCAGTAAGAACATGTAAAATTGTTTTTAAAAGTCAACAACTAGACCTAATTTATAGAATACTTTACCCAACTACAGCAGAATCATTTTTCTCAGTGCACACGGAACACTTAGCAAGATAGGCCATATTCACGGGGATTCCCTGGCAGTCCCTTGGTGGGGACCTCACGCTTTCACTGCGGAGGGCACTGGTGCAGTCCCTGGTCCAGGAACTGAGACCTTCGAGCCATGTGGCACAGCCAAAAACATGTTCAAATCACACATTTCCCCTTCCACACACCACAGTGTATCTTCTCTGAAAACAAGGGAATTAACTTAGAAATCAGTAACAGAAAGATTTCTAGAAAATCCTCCCAAACTTGGAAATAGCACACTTCTAAATAACACACAGGTCAAAGAAGAAATCCAAACGGTAAGATATTTTGAGCTGAATAAAGATGAAAAAACCAATATACAAATTTTGTGCACACCTCTAAAGCAGTGTTTAGGGGGCAATTATAACACTAAATACTGTAAGACACTAGAAAAATAAGAGCAAATTAAACACAAAGGGAACAGACGAAGAGAAACAATAAAGATCAGAGCGTAGATTAATGAGATACAACTCAAGCTGGCAAACTACAACCTGTGGACTGGCTCCCCCTTTTTGAAAACAAATTTGTACACAAACGCACAGCCCTGCCCTTTCACTTACATGTTGTCTAGGCCACTTTTTAACTACAACAGCAGAGTACGTAGTTTTGGCAGAGACCATATGGCCTGAAAACCTGAAATATTTACTGTAGCCCTTTCAAAGGTTGCTAATCAGAAGAATAAAGACATAAAGTCAGTAAAATAAAAATCTCTTTTTTGAGGTTAACAAAATCAATAAGCGTCTAGAGGACTGAGGGGAATAGAGAAGACACAAATTACCAATAATAGAAATGAGAAAGTCGACATCGCCACGGACTCTTCAAATACTAAAAACACAGTAAAGAAATATTCTGAACAACTTTATGTCAATAAATTCAACAACTTAGATGAAACAGACAAATTCCTTGAAAGACACGAACTACAATGCTCACTCAAAATAAATAGGCATCTATATTACAGAAATTTAATTTGTTATTAAAAACCTCCCCATGATGAATTCTACCAAATATTAAAAACAATGGCAACTCTATACAGACTCTTCCAAAAATATTGAAAAAGAGGAAATACTTACCAGCTTATTCTGTGAAATCAGTATTACCCTGATACCAAAATAAGACATAAAAGAAAATGGCCTGCCAATATCCTTTGTGAATACAGATGAAAAATTCTGTTTTAGTAAATTGAACCCAGCAATAATAAAAAGGACAATACAAGATGACCAATTGGGATTTCAGGGATGCAAAGGTAGTTTAACATTTGAAAATCTATCAGCGCAATTCACTGTAATAACAAACTAAAAGCATAACATGTGGTTTTTCAAAAGCTAGAGAAAAAAGCATTTGACAAAACCACAACATCCATTTCTGTTAAAAAACAAAAAACTTTCCAGCAAACTGGAAATAGAAGTTCCTCAACCTGAGAAAGGACATCAATGAGAAGCCTGCAGCAGATATGCTTAATGGTGAAAAGTTGGATGCTTTTGCTATAAGATCAAGAATAAGATAAGATGTCCACTCTTGCCACTTCTATTCAACAAGGCTCTGCTGCTGCTGCTGCTAAGTCACTTCAGTCGTGTCCGACTCTGTGTGACCCCATAGATGGCAGCCACCAGACTCCCCCGTCCCTGAGATTCTCCAGGCAGGAACAAGGCTCTAGTCAGCACAATTAGGCAAGAAACAGAAATACAAGGCACCCAGACTGGAAAAGAAGAAGTGAAACTGCCTTTATTTGCAGGTGATGTGATCGCCTGTGTAAGTGCCCAAGTCAGTGTGGAAGGATGGTGTGTTCACCAAATGGTGCTGGAACGACTGGACATCCACGTATAAAAGGATGAATCCCAAGTTTTATCTTGCACCATCTACAAAACTAACTCATAGGGTAAACATAAACCCGAAAACATGAAACTTCTGGAAGAAAATCTAGAAGAAAACTTTTATAACCTTGGGTTAAGCAAAATTTTCTTAGACACAACACCAGAAAAAATTAAGTAGAGGTTTATCCAAATTAAACACTTCTGCTCTTGCAAACATACTGTTAATAGAATGAAAAGAAAAGGCCCAGACTGGGAGAGATATTTGCATAGCATATATCTGATAAAGAGCTTTTACCCAGAAGATGTAAAAAACTCTCAAAACGCAATAATGAAAAATGAACGACTGATTTTTAAAATGGACAGGGACGTCCCTGGTGGTCCAGTGGCTAAAGACGCTGAACTCCTAATGTAGGGGGCCTGAGTTCGATCCCTGTTCAGGGAACTAGATCCTGCAGGCTGCAGCTAGGACCCACCTCAGCCAAATGAATAAAAATAAATATTTTAAAAGTGGATAAAAGATTTCAATAGATATTTCACCAAGCAAGACACATGGGTGGCGATTAAGTACATAAAAAGATACTCAGCATCAACAGTCATTTGGAAAATGCAACTTCAGACATGATACTCTACCCCTACTGCTGCTGCTAAGTCGCTTCAGTCGTGTCCAACTCTGTGCGACCCCATAGACGGCAGCCCGCCAGGCTCCGCCGTCCCTGGGGTTCTCCAGGCAAGAGCACTGGAGCGGGCTGCCATTCCCTTCTCCCCTACACGCCCATTACAATGACTGGAAGTAAAGAGGCCAGCTGCACCAAGGGTTGGTGAGGAAGTGAGGGAACTGGAGCAGCGTAAAGCAGAGAGGTCACTTTGGAGAACAGATCATGGCAGTTTCTTAAAAAGTTAAATATACTATTTAAAAATATACATAATAAGTATACACACGTGAAAAATACTTGACCAGTTAAACCCGCAGGCTTAGAGCACCAGGAGAGCAGGACCAGCCCCTAGGCAGAGGCGCAACTGGGCAGGAGAGAATCTGCCACCCTGCGGGGAGCGCAGAGCCGGGTTTTGAGGTTATTTGACGTGGGTCACCCTCTTTAGAAAAAAGGAATTGAAAAAATGAGGAATTCCAGTTATACACAGACCTGAGTATTCCTTTAGGACAAACAAGTAACCACGACAAGCTCTTGGAGCCATCGATCTCCAGGTCCTTTTCTTCTGAGTTATTGTGGGATGTCTCTCCAGAAATGCATACATAGGAAAGCTTCCTGGCAGCACCCGCTTCCCGTCCCCACAGCCCTGCCTTGTAGTCCATGTTGCGCTGAGGCCTAAAGATGCAGAGCCATCCCCTTCTCAGTGGCGGTGCCCTTGCCCTGTGAATGACCGCGCTGCTGCCCCCGCCTTGCCTACAGTCTCTGTTTCCCACTGGCCTCGCTGTCTCTGCTGCAAGCTCCCTTCCTCTCCGCCTCTGCACTGCTGCCTGGCCCAAAAGAGTCGGACTCCTGTGTGTGTCCTAAAGGGCTCAGGAGGCATCCTAGGACCCTGGCTCACCACTCTCCTGAGCTTTAGGCTCCACAGGCCCCTTCAGCCTGCTTTCCCATCACCCCGCCTCCAGGCCTCACGTGTGGTGTCGCCTCAGCAAGGATGCATCTCATCCCAGGCTCTGGCCCTCAGAGCAGCCCCCTCGGTTTCCCCAGTCCTCAGCAGCCTTGCTCTGGCCACCGTCAGCCTGACTCCAGCGGGCTGCCTCACTCATGGGGAAACGACAGGCATGGGCTGGATCAGAGCCCAGAGCTCCGGACTTTGAATCCCAGTTCAGTTCAGTCACTCAGGCATGTCCGACTCTGCGACCCCATGGACTGCAGCTCGCCAGGCTTCCCTGTCCCATCACCAACTCCCAGAGCTTACTCAAACTCATGTCCATTGAGTCGGTGATGCCAGCCAACCATCTCATCCTCTGTTGTCCTCTTCTCCTCCCACCTTCAATCTTTCCCAGCATCAGGGTCTTTTCAAATGACTCAGCTCTTTGCATCAGGTGCCCAAAGTATTGGAACTTCTGCTTCAGCATCAGTCCTTCCAGTGAGTACTCAGGATTGATCTCCTTTAGGATGGGCTGGTTGGGCCATGTATTAGCTGTGTGAACTCAGACAAGTTCCGTAGTCACTCTGAGCGTCAGTTTCCTTGCCTGTCAAATGAAAATAGTGACAGCACCTCACTCAGGGTCATTGTGAAGATTAAAGAATCCTAGGACACATGTGTGTCCGCTTTGCTCGTCATATATGCTCTGGTTCACTTACTCCTGTCTGGTCTCCTTCACTGGGCTGCGGGTTCCAGAAAGGAATGGCCTGGGTCTCACAGCTTTCCTGTCTTCCCACTCCCTTGGGAACAGTGATGTCTAGGACTCACCCCATCAGCAGATAAACCCACTTAGGGTCTGAGGTTCTGGGACTTTAGCAAGTAATGGTGAGTTATATGTTATGAGATGGGCCCTAAAGATAAGATTATTCTTGAAAATCCCTTAAATTACCTATTCTTTATAGACGTCAGTTCAGTATAAATTGTTTTAGGTGTATCTCCAAAATTAATTCATTTGCACATGAAAACTCAAGGACCTCTGGAGCTACTTAGAAAAAGTCAATTCATCAAAAACTCTGGGCATTCCTATCTTTCTGCCTTTGGATAATAATCTAGTATCTAGCTGTGAGTGGGGACAGGTGGAGAATTCTGGAGTATATGCTCCATCCTGGTTTAATATTGTCTCAGTAACTTAAAAAAAAAATTTTTTTTTTGGTCTGCACTGCACCGCTTGCAGGATGTTATCTCTCTTAATGGGAACTGAACTCAGAGTCTCGTCAGTGAAAATGCAAAATTCTAACCACTGGACCACCAGAGAATTCCCTCTGCAACTTTAATACACGTGAAGAATCAGGCCTTGTTTTCAGGGATGGGAGAGCAGGCTGTGATGTCAGAGTCCATGTTAAAATCACATAGTAACATTTAGCTGAGTTTAAAGATGTGTAAAGCTGATTTAAACAAAATACATACTGAAGCTCCTCTGGCATCTGAACTTCTCTGAGCTGCTGTCAAATCTGCATGCTTTTTCCTAATAGTACTCCAGGATGATTTTAATAATAGGGAAAAAAAACCAAGAAGGCTAAAGGAGAAACCCAAGAGGGCCCCAAAGACAGATATGCGAGGTGTGAAGACATGCAAATATAGAACCAGAAAGCACAGCTGCTGCTGAATGGTGAGACAGCTGTCTCACACCCCAGGGAATGAAAGCCAGCTGGTGTTGGGCTGGAGAGAGCCCTGTGGGGGGCACCCCGTGTCTGCCCGAGCCTGCAGTAAGCCTGTTCTCTCTGTCTTGCAGGTGGTGCCGGGGAGCGGGAGAAGGTGCCGGCCAACCCTGAGGCGCTCCTGCTCATGGCCAGCTCCCAGCGGGACATGGAAGACTGGGTGCAGGCCATCCGCCGGGTCATCTGGGCCCCGTTTGGCCGAGGTACTGCCCGTAGTGCCCATGCTCACCCTCTAGAACCCTTGCCTTCAGGTAATCGCGCCCCTCCGCCCCACCCCGAGCCTGCAAGGTCCCTCTCTCAGGACTCGCTGGCTGAGTCCCACGCTTCCTGCGGCAGCAGACAGGTGGTGGTGTCCTTTTCTGCTGCCGGCCCTCAGGAGTCACCCCTTGGTGGACCAAGCAGGTCCTAGCAGGGGAGACTTGGGCTACTTTTCGAAAACGTGCCCTCGTCTGACCCTGAAGTCCTGTGGTTTGTGTGTACTCGCCTCTGTGTCCAGACCCTTGCTGAGTGTTGCGTGTGCCTGAGGCCAGAAGTAGGCATTCAGGGTCATACTGGATGGGGAGGTACCAAGTCCTTCCGTCTGCTGCGACCTGTGGCCCCTGCATGGCCTACACAGCCCTGGGCCTGACCTGAAAGCAAAAGCTGCCATTTACCTACCTGCTCCTTTATCCTGCACTTTTACTGGCTGCCTGCAGTGTATGGAGTGGTGTTCCAGGTGCTAAGAATCAAACCAGAGGATGCCGCTCCCCTCCCCTCCCCCTTCCCTTGTCCTGGGAGAGACAGACAATAGGTGCCTCATGATGTCCCCTGGGGAGAAGTGAAGGGAGCCAAGCAGAGCCACGTGGGAGAACGGGGTGCTATGCCAAGTGATGTTCATAAAGCCAGCTTAGTGAAGTCGCCGGAAGTCACCGGGACAGCCGAGGCTATGGAAAAGAGATACAGGCAGAGGGACCAGCAAGTGCAAAGTGCTGGGAAAGGGCCGGGAACACGAGGACTCTCAGGAGCACTCGTGACTCTCAGGAGCACTCTCAGGAGACTCTCAGAGGGTCTGAGGAGTGAGGACGGGAAGATGGAGGACCTGAAATATAGTGGGCATTTCAGATTTCCTTCTAAACTGATGGGACACCAGGGAGAGCTCTGAACAGGAGACAGACACTATTTGACTTATAAGAGCCCTCTGGCTGCCGTGTGTGGGGTGAGACTCATCTGACAAGGATGCGGGGCCTGGGCATGGTGGGAATGGAGGAGCCATGGAGAATGGTCAGCTGAGACTTGTCCTGAAGATGGGGCTGCAGGGCGTACCGCAGGTCTGGACTGGGGCCACAGAAAGCAGTGGTGATGCCCGGCTGTGCGGGTGCCGTCTCTGGAGGCCAGTGTCCCTGTGCAGTCATCATGGGAAGGGTTTTTAGGAAGGATCACCATGTCGGCTGGGCTGGGGCCACCAACTCGCCACTGAGTATGGAGACAGGAGCAGCCGTGGCCTCACACATGAGCCGTGAACATCCTCTCTCTCCACGCTGCATAGCATTTGACTGATGCACCGTCCAGGCCGAGGCAGAAGCTCACCTTTGGGGGCTTCCTAAGTGGCCCCGTACCCTTGCCTTCAGGTAATCGCGCCCCTCCGCCCCACCCCGAGCCTGCAAGGTCCCTCTCTCAGGACTCGCTGGCTGAGTCCCACGCTTCCTGCGGCAGCAGACAGGTGGTGGTGTCCTTTTCTGCTGCCGGCCCTCAGGAGTCACCCCTTGGTGGACCAAGCAGGTCCTAGCAGGGGAGACTTGGGCTACTTTTCGAAAACGTGCCCTCGTCTGACCCTGAAGTCCTGTGGTTTGTGTGTACTCGCCTCTGTGTCCAGACCCTTGCTGAGTGTTGCGTGTGCCTGAGGCCAGAAGTAGGCATTCAGGGTCATACTGGATGGGGAGGTACCAAGTCCTTCCGTCTGCTGCGACCTGTGGCCCCTGCATGGCCTACACAGCCCTGGGCCTGACCTGAAAGCAAAAGCTGCCATTTACCTACCTGCTCCTTTATCCTGCACTTTTACTGGCTGCCTGCAGTGTATGGAGTGGTGTTCCAGGTGCTAAGAATCAAACCAGAGGATGCCGCTCCCCTCCCCTCCCCCTTCCCTTGTCCTGGGAGAGACAGACAATAGGTGCCTCATGATGTCCCCTGGGGAGAAGTGAAGGGAGCCAAGCAGAGCCACGTGGGAGAACGGGGTGCTATGCCAAGTGATGTTCATAAAGCCAGCTTAGTGAAGTCGCCGGAAGTCACCGGGACAGCCGAGGCTATGGAAAAGAGATACAGGCAGAGGGACCAGCAAGTGCAAAGTGCTGGGAAAGGGCCGGGAACACGAGGACTCTCAGGAGCACTCGTGACTCTCAGGAGCACTCTCAGGAGACTCTCAGAGGGTCTGAGGAGTGAGGACGGGAAGATGGAGGACCTGAAATATAGTGGGCATTTCAGATTTCCTTCTAAACTGATGGGACACCAGGGAGAGCTCTGAACAGGAGACAGACACTATTTGACTTATAAGAGCCCTCTGGCTGCCGTGTGTGGGGTGAGACTCATCTGACAAGGATGCGGGGCCTGGGCATGGTGGGAATGGAGGAGCCATGGAGAATGGTCAGCTGAGACTTGTCCTGAAGATGGGGCTGCAGGGCGTACCGCAGGTCTGGACTGGGGCCACAGAAAGCAGTGGTGATGCCCGGCTGTGCGGGTGCCGTCTCTGGAGGCCAGTGTCCCTGTGCAGTCATCATGGGAAGGGTTTTTAGGAAGGATCACCATGTCGGCTGGGCTGGGGCCACCAACTCGCCACTGAGTATGGAGACAGGAGCAGCCGTGGCCTCACACATGAGCCGTGAACATCCTCTCTCTCCACGCTGCATAGCATTTGACTGATGCACCGTCCAGGCCGAGGCAGAAGCTCACCTTTGGGGGCTTCCTAAGTGGCCCCGAGTTCAATCCCTGGGTTGGGAAGATCCCCTGGAGAAGGAAATGGCAATCCACTCCAGTACTATTGCCTGGAAAATCCCATGGACAGAGGAGCCTGGTAGGATGCAGTCCACGGGGTTGCAAAGAGTCCAACACGACTGAGCAACTTCACTTTCACTTAAGTGGCACTGTCCTGGCAGCCATGGCCTCCCTGCCCCCTGGTGATCATGCCGCCTTTGACCCACAGCCCCAGTGTAATGGCCTGGGAATACTCAAGCCCACCCAGGAACTTCTGCAGCCTCCACGGGCTCCTTTAGGTGCTAGGTAGTTGAAAGTGACCCAGTGGAGGAGAACAGAACCCAGAGAAGACGCCTGTGTGGCTGGACTTTCAGGTAGCACCTTTGAGCACTAGGGAAAGGAGGACGTCACCATGATCTTGGGCAGCAAGGGGCCCTTTGAATGAGTCACAGAAAGCACCACGAGTTTAGCAGCAATGCAGTGGAGAAAGAGATGCTTCGTTCACCACAGAAAACTCTGCAGCAGTGAGAATGAATGACCTACAGCTCCATCCAACAATATGCATGAACCCTAAAAACACACAGTGAGCCTAGGGCAGCATCTGCATAAAGCCACACAGTGAGCCTAGGGCAGCAATCCCATCTATATAAAGTCAAAAATAGGGCAGAAAGATGGAACTTCCTGACGATCCAGAGCTTCCACGCAGGTTCAATCCCTGCCTGAGGAACTAAGATCCCACATGCCTTGGGGCACAACAAAAATAAAGATTTTTAGAAAATAGGGCAGAGGGAAACTATACTATTTATGGCCAAATATTAGGCAGCAAAAAATATAAAGTAAAACAAAGAGATGAATGCTGTCCAGTCAAGATGGCAGGCCTAGTTACACAGGCGTGCATTTTAAACACTATGCATCTCTGTGGATATGTGCTTTAAATACTTTTTGAATGTCTGCATATTTCACTATATTAAAATATCAAAAACTAAACGGAACAAAGAAAGGAGAGAAACTGAAGGTCACAGAGGCTAAATAATTTGCCCAAGATGACAGAGCTAGTTGGGAGCAGAACTGAGAAAGCTGTTCTGACCTCTAACGCTGTGCTTTGTCCCAGCCCATCAGGGCCCTGTGATGTCACACAGGGCCTACCTGTGCTCAGGTGTGTTGACGCCCTGTCCCTGTGCCTGTCTGTCTGTCTGTCTCTGTGCTAGCCAAATGGGGACCATTTGCAGAATCCCACATAGAATCCAGATTTGCCCCTCCCCCAGCCTTCTTCCCCCAGCGTTTACAGACTTCTCAGGCAGTGCACTGTGTGCCGAAGAACTCACAAGAATTTAAACGGGAACTGCCATCAAAGGTGTTTATCTCCTTTCGACTAGAAGTATAGAGGAAACACAGAAATCCCCGGGGTTAGCAGTGACAGACATGTCCAGGCAAGTGTGGGCTCTCAAAGGGGGGGCTTCATCCGCCTCTGCAGGCTTCCTGGCAAAGCTGTTATTAGCCTGGGTTCCCCTGCAAAGGAGGCTTAGGGGATCAGCCTTTCTTTCACTGTTTAATAACGGAGGCTGTGAACCCTTTCAAGCATGTTTGTTCTGGCAGAAAGCGACCACCTCTGACAGGCACAAATGGGCAACATGCCTACTGCAGGCAGGGGAGAGCCTGGCTGCCCCAGAGAGAAAATGGAGCTGGCCAGTGGGTCAGGGGAGCTGGTTACTGCTGATGGCCTGCCCGGGAGTGGCCCTGCTAGAGTGCCTCTTGTCTGGACATTCATTCATTAAACCAGCCAGTCACTCATTGGAGGATGTGTTCTAGGGGCTAGAGTCACAGCAATGAGTAGGACAGACAAGGTCCCTGCCCTTGTGGAACACACATTCTAGGAAAGAAAACAGCAACCTAGTTGGGATGGGGAGGGCGAGTGGGAGGGATGGAGGGTTCAGTGTACAGCAACATTTGACTAAGAGAGATGAAAGGGTGATTACACACATATCTGGGCAGAGAGTTTTGGAAGTAGAGGCAGAGATGTCCATGTTGGAAGAGCAGCAAGGAAGCCAGTGTGACTAGAGCAAGCTGTGAAGGGAGAGAGAGGAGGCAGGGGCTGGTACATCAGGAGGGCCTTGCACAGTGATGACTCTGGCGAGGTGGTACCATTGGACAGAGCAGTGGCCGAGTCTGACTCAGGTTCCAACAGGATCCCTCTGGCTGCTGTGTCGAGAATGGATGAAAGAAGCAAAGACAGAAGCAGGGAGACCAGTTAGGAGCTCGTTATACAGACATGCAGGCGAGAGACGACGGTGGCTTGGCTCCAGATGGCCCTGGTGATGAGGAATAATAGAGTTCTTGATCTGTTTTAAAGGTAGAGCCAATAGTACTTCCATTACTGGAAAGGGTGAACGGTGTAAGAGAATGAGAGAAGTCAAGGGTAATTCCAAGGTGTTTTGATCTAAGCCAGCTGGAAGGATGGATTAGTCATTAACTGAGACAAGAGAGAAAAGAGAAAGTGCAGTTGTTTGGAAAGAAAATAGAGAGTTCACTTTGGACTTAGTCTGGGGTACCTGTTAGAAGCTCAAGTTTAGGTATCAAGTAGGTAGTTTGACTCAATAGCAATAACCTCAGATATGCAGATGACACCGCCCTTATGGCAGAAAGTGAGGAGGAACTAAAAAGCCTCTTGATGAAAGTGAAAGAGGAAAGCGAAAAAGTTGCCTTAAAGCTCAACATTCAGAAAGCTAAGATGATGGCATCTGGTCCCATCACTTCATGGGAAATAGATGGGGAAACAGTAGAAACAGTGTCAGACTTTATTTTGGGGGGCTCCAAAATCACTGCAGATGGTGATTGCAGCCATGAAATTAAAAGGCGCTTACTCCTTGGAAGGAAAGTTATGACCAACCTAGATAGCATATTGAAAAGCAAAGATATTACTTTGCCAACAAAGGTCCATCTAGTCAAGGCTATAGTTTTTCCTGTGGTCATGTATGGGTGTGAGAGTTGGACTGTGAAGAAAGCTGAGTGCTGAAGAATTGATGCTTTCGAACTGTGGTGTTGGAGAAGACTCTTGAGAGTCCCTTGGACTGCAAGGAGATCCAACCAGTCCATTCTGAAGATCAGTCCTGGTGTTCTTTGGAAGGAATGATGCTAAAGCTGAAACTCCAATACTTTGGCCACCTCATGCGAAGAGTTGACTCATTGGAAAAGACTCTGATGCTGGGAGGGATTGGGGGCGGGAGGAGAAGGGGACGACAGAGGATGAGATGGCTGGATGGCATCATGGACTCGATGGACATGAGTCTGAGTGAACTCCAGGAGTTGGTGATGAACAGGGAGGCCTGGCATGCTGCGATTCATGGGGTCTCAAAGAGCCGGACATGACTGAGTGACTGAACTGAGCTGAGCTGAGCTGAACTGAGGCAGTCTGACAGTTAAGACTAGAGGCCAGAAGAGAGCACTGGGTTGGAAAGGGAGTTGGGGGCCATTGACACATAGATGGGGTTTTGAAGCCACGAGTCTGGATGAGACATCACGAAGCTAGTGAAGAGACAGCAGAGGACCCCGGCTGAGCCCTGAGCTGCCCTCAAGTAGGAGAACAGGAAGCAGAAGAGGGGCCAGCATGGGGGCTGAGGAAAGCCAGGAGTGACTACGGTTCCTGAGCTGAGTGAAGAGACCACCCACGGAAGAAGTGTCTATGAGCTGCGGATAGACCGACCAGGGGAGAACAGGCGGTGAGCACAGTTCACCGGTGACTTGGATGAGGGTGGTTTTGGGGGTCCTGGGGGTAAAGCCAGATGATAGTGGGCATGAGAAAGGGTGAGAGGAGGGGAAGTGAGTGTGAGCATAGCCAGCTCTTTCAAGAAGTTTGCTGTAAAGGGAAACAGAGAAATGGGCCAGTAGCTGAAGTGGGGAGTCAGGCAAAGTTGGGAGACAAAACAGCAATGATGTGCAAGTGAGGGAGAGAAGAACTGCTGGAGTACCAATATCTTGTGGATATAGGTGGAAAATTCCTCAACAAAATATAGAAGTAATTGAATCCAGCCATTTATAAAAGGGTTACACATGACGACCAACGAGATGTATCACAGGAATGCAGAGTGGTTGAGCATCTGAAAACTAATTAACGTGATGCCTCAGTAGAATAGAGGGCAACAACCACATGGTCATCTCAGTCAACTCAAAAGAGGCATTTGATAAGATCCATAGAAGGCAATCGCGACCCACTCCAGCACTCTTGCACTGAGGGTCCCATGGATGGAGGAGCCGGGTAGGCTACAGTCCATAGGGTTGCGAAGAGTCAGACATGACTGAGCGACTTCACTTTCACTTTTCACTTTCCTGCATTGGAGAAGGAAATGGCAACCCACTCCAGTGTTCTTGCCTGAAGAATCCCAGGGATGGAGGAACCTGGTGGGCTGCCATCTATGGGGTCGCACACGGACTGAAGTGACTTAGCAGCAGCACCATTTTATGATAAATACACTCAACTGTCTAGAGACAGGAAGGAATTTTCTCAGCCTGCTAAAGGGCATCTATAAAAAACTTGCAGATAACATCATGCTTAATAGAGACAGCTGGATGCTTTTTAGGAACAAGACAGAATTCTTGCTTTTACCACTTCTGTTCAACATTGTACTAGACATTCAAGCTGAGCACTTAGGCAAGAAAATGAAATCAAATGCATCCAGATTACGAAGGAGAAACAAGTAATCTATCTGCAGATGGCATAGAGGAAAGCGAAAAAGTTGCCTTAAAGCTCAACATTCAGAAAGCTAAGATGATGGCATCTGGTCCCATCACTTCATGGGAAATAGATGGGGAAACAGTAGAAACAGTGTCAGACTTTATTTTGGGGGGCTCCAAAATCACTGCAGATGGTGATTGCAGCCATGAAATTAAAAGGCGCTTACTCCTTGGAAGGAAAGTTATGACCAACCTAGATAGCATATTGAAAAGCAAAGATATTACTTTGCCAACAAAGGTCCATCTAGTCAAGGCTATAGTTTTTCCTGTGGTCATGTATGGGTGTGAGAGTTGGACTGTGAAGAAAGCTGAGTGCTGAAGAATTGATGCTTTCGAACTGTGGTGTTGGAGAAGACTCTTGAGAGTCCCTTGGACTGCAAGGAGATCCAACCAGTCCATTCTGAAGATCAGTCCTGGTGTTCTTTGGAAGGAATGATGCTAAAGCTGAAACTCCAATACTTTGGCCACCTCATGCGAAGAGTTGACTCATTGGAAAAGACTCTGATGCTGGGAGGGATTGGGGGCGGGAGGAGAAGGGGACGACAGAGGATGAGATGGCTGGATGGCATCATGGACTCGATGGACATGAGTCTGAGTGAACTCCAGGAGTTGGTGATGAACAGGGAGGCCTGGCATGCTGCGATTCATGGGGTCTCAAAGAGCCGGACATGACTGAGTGACTGAACTGAGCTGAGCTGAGCTGAACTGAGGCAGTCTGACAGTTAAGACTAGAGGCCAGAAGAGAGCACTGGGTTGGAAAGGGAGTTGGGGGCCATTGACACATAGATGGGGTTTTGAAGCCACGAGTCTGGATGAGACATCACGAAGCTAGTGAAGAGACAGCAGAGGACCCCGGCTGAGCCCTGAGCTGCCCTCAAGTAGGAGAACAGGAAGCAGAAGAGGGGCCAGCATGGGGGCTGAGGAAAGCCAGGAGTGACTACGGTTCCTGAGCTGAGTGAAGAGACCACCCACGGAAGAAGTGTCTATGAGCTGCGGATAGACCGACCAGGGGAGAACAGGCGGTGAGCACAGTTCACCGGTGACTTGGATGAGGGTGGTTTTGGGGGTCCTGGGGGTAAAGCCAGATGATAGTGGGCATGAGAAAGGGTGAGAGGAGGGGAAGTGAGTGTGAGCATAGCCAGCTCTTTCAAGAAGTTTGCTGTAAAGGGAAACAGAGAAATGGGCCAGTAGCTGAAGTGGGGAGTCAGGCAAAGTTGGGAGACAAAACAGCAATGATGTGCAAGTGAGGGAGAGAAGAACTGCTGGAGTACCAATATCTTGTGGATATAGGTGGAAAATTCCTCAACAAAATATAGAAGTAATTGAATCCAGCCATTTATAAAAGGGTTACACATGACGACCAACGAGATGTATCACAGGAATGCAGAGTGGTTGAGCATCTGAAAACTAATTAACGTGATGCCTCAGTAGAATAGAGGGCAACAACCACATGGTCATCTCAGTCAACTCAAAAGAGGCATTTGATAAGATCCATAGAAGGCAATCGCGACCCACTCCAGCACTCTTGCACTGAGGGTCCCATGGATGGAGGAGCCGGGTAGGCTACAGTCCATAGGGTTGCGAAGAGTCAGACATGACTGAGCGACTTCACTTTCACTTTTCACTTTCCTGCATTGGAGAAGGAAATGGCAACCCACTCCAGTGTTCTTGCCTGAAGAATCCCAGGGATGGAGGAACCTGGTGGGCTGCCATCTATGGGGTCGCACACGGACTGAAGTGACTTAGCAGCAGCACCATTTTATGATAAATACACTCAACTGTCTAGAGACAGGAAGGAATTTTCTCAGCCTGCTAAAGGGCATCTATAAAAAACTTGCAGATAACATCATGCTTAATAGAGACAGCTGGATGCTTTTTAGGAACAAGACAGAATTCTTGCTTTTACCACTTCTGTTCAACATTGTACTAGACATTCAAGCTGAGCACTTAGGCAAGAAAATGAAATCAAATGCATCCAGATTACGAAGGAGAAACAAGTAATCTATCTGCAGATGGCATAATCTCATATATAGAAAATCTTAAGAAATTTATTTTAGATCTAATAAAAAATTCAGCAAGATTGCGAGATACAAGGTTAAGTAAGCTCTATTTCTATACAGCTGCACTGAGGAAGCTGCAAATGAAATTAAGAAAACTTCATTTATAATAGCATCCAAAAGACAAAACACTAAGGAATAAATTTAACAACTAAGGAGTACAAAACTTAGTACTCTGAAAATGACATTCTTGAAAGAAATGGAAGACCTAAATAAAGGGAAAGGTGGCCCACGTTCATGGATCAGAAAACTTGACAGTGTGAAGAAGGCCCCACTCCCCAGTGAATCTCTGGACTCCCAGGCCCAGCTCTAGCAACATGGCCCCCCAATAGGCCCTATTGGGCAGTACCTCCCAGCTAGCTCTCTGTAAAAGGGGAGAGAAAGGAGTCATGGAGTACCAGAGTCACCCAGCGTCTGGTGAGTGCTCGTGGGCGAGTCCTGTCTTGCCTGGTTATCTGCAGAGAGCCAGCAGGTGCTTGAACGTGTGTCTTGTGTGCATAGGAAACTGCTTATTAGCAAAGCCTTTTGCGCTGCAGTATTGAAGAAGGCAGAGAGAGCACAGGTCTTGGCATCAGGCTGCGGTCTGCATGTGACCTGGCTCTGCCCTTTGCTTGCTGTGTGACCCTGGGCATGCCACTTACTCTCTCTGTGTTCTTGTTTGCCAAATGGGAAAAAGAACATATTTTTTGCAGAATTGTCATGAGAATTAAGAGAGAGAATGGATACAAAGTGCCCAGCAGTCTCAGTACTGAATAGTTCTATTTATTCAACAGAGAGCATCTGCCACCTGCAGGCCGGGCACCCAGCAGGGATCAGACGGAGGTTCCATTCTATGCTCTCCAGCCCGTAGGACAATTGTTCTCACTGGACCCACCCAGGAAAAGGCTTGTACAGTGAGACTGAGAGTTGGGAACCTGTTTCTAAGTCTCTAGAATTTGTTTCTGACAAGTTCATAGGTGATGCTGATGCTGCTGGCCTAGGGCCCACATTTTGAGAACTACTGTGTTAGGAGGTGGTCAGTGTTATGGTAAGAAAAAACAGAGCCGTTTGGCCACCTGACGTGAAGAACTGACTCATTGGAAAAGACCTTGATGCTGGGAAAGATTGAAGGCAGGAGGAGAAGGGGATGACAGAGGATGAGATGGTTGGATGGCATCACCGACTCAATGGACATGAGTTTGAGCAAGCTCCGGGAGATGATGAAGGACAGGGAAGCCTGGCGTGCTGCAGACCATGAGGTCACAAAGAGTTAGACACGACTGAGCAACTGAACAATAACAAGACACAGTGGTGAGCGTGGACCTCCCGAGAGCGTGACACCCAGAGCCTTGAAGAGGTTGTGAAAGTGAGCCAGGAGGATGGAGGGTGGGTGGGTGTCAGACCCAGGCAGCAGCAGAGTGCTGATGTGCTCTTGAACCCATGCACAGGCAGGTGGGCTGAAGGACTGAGGGACAGGGAGGATGAAAGGAGCCTGATGGCAGAGGAAGGACGTGATCTGAGAAACAGTTAAAAGGGCAGCCTGCTTGCTGACCTCAGGGGTCAAGGGGAAGCCGGGGGTCTACTTGCAGCAAAGTAGGCAGTAAGCAAGAGTTCTTCCCCTATGGTGCATGGTGGTGATGGGGAGCAGATTCCAAATCTGTTTTGAAAACAGGACCTACAAGACCTCCTGGATGTGGGTTTGAGAGAGAAGGAGCAGAGAGGGTGAACACCCAGGGGTCTGATCGAGCGGCAAGAAAGAACTGGAATTAAGCGAGAGAGGGAGACAGCCTGGAGCAGGTTTGTGACAACGCAGCAAGATCGCAGCTCCATCGCACAGGGGAGCTTGCAGTGCCTGCTAGTCCTTACACTGCCACCCACAGCAGGCACCCTGAGTGGGCAGCCGGATGCAGGAGTCTGAGGACCAGGGTTCGCAGCTCAGTAACGAGGAGCCCTACCCAGTGGGCAGTGCTCAGCCTTACTGGCTGCAGCACCAGGCAGCGGTCCTGGTGCCAGGAGCCTGGCCTGGGAGTGCTGTCCCTGCCCAGTGACTGCCCCATACTGAGGAGGGGCACGGGGGCCAGGAGCAGGCCTGCGTGGCCCTCAGACCTGTGCTCCGCAGGCCCCACCCCGGTGTGTATGTGACTCTCACAGGCCTGTGCAGGCTTTCCCCGGCCCCGCCCCCCAGAGCTGACAGTCCTGGCCTAGATTCCTCAGAAATCAGGGAGGGAAGGAGGGGGACAAAGGCAGCTCCCAGAGGCCACGGGGCAGGACACTTGACATGGAGAAAATCCAGCCTCAGGACAACTTGGAGAGACACAAAGCATCCTTGTTAGGCCAGCTGGTTGTGGTCATTATTTGCTGCAATGATATCTCCAAATGGAAGCCCTCAAGGCACAGACTGAAGATGAAAGGTCACTGGCCCCAGCCCAGACTGACAGTGGTTGCGCCTTCTGCCCAGCACTACTTAACTCCAGATCCCAGCTCTCTGGGAGATTCAGGAACAGAACATCTTATTTCCATTTCCGCTGAACGTTAACCCCCCAAACCAGTGGGCCTGGCCCTTTCCTGGCAGCCTTTCCAAAAGGAGAAAGATGCGGCTGTTGCTGACCTGGACTGGGCTTCAGTCACCGCACCAGCAGATGGGGGCAGTTGAGCCTGATTCTGGCACCCCGGGCCCGTTCTGGTGGGCCCTGAGGGGCCACATGTCAAGTAGAAGAGGAATCACCCACACAGGCCTTGAAGCCCATCCAGCCTCAGGCTCGCAGAGGCCAGATCAGTCCTCTCACAAGTGTAAGGATCAGTACACAGCACCCTTCGGCCTCCTCCTGCAGCCCTCAAGGCTTCTCACCTGCAGCGCCCCAGGAGTCTGCAATCTTAGATACCCACAGGGGAAATAGCCCCCAACCGCAGACCCCACTGATCTGCAGCCAGGGAGCCTGGGGCGGTTTACCAGGGGAACAAGGTGGAGGAGCTGCTGCCTTATCTTGGGAGAGCCTGGCCAGCCAGCGAAGGTAATTTATAAGGGGCTTCTCACCACTGCTTCCTGTGATACTCAGGATGCTAACTGCTCAACTAACTGCCCTTTGCCCACCTTGCTGGCTCACTGAGTCCTCCTTCCCTCCCAGCAACTGTGGTGGAAATGCCCCTGCAACTGGGCCTGCTTGGCTTCCCGTGTGTGCTAAGAAGAGCTCAGATCCCAGGGCTAGAAAAGAGCTTGTCATGGTCATTGCTAAGCTGAGGCCAGTGAAGGGTGTTGCCAGCAACACTGTGTGATGTCCTGGTGACTGCCAGCCCCAAGGGGAGAAGCTGGGCCACTCTCCAGAACAGCTAGTGTTTACTCAGCGTGTCCCAGTGGTGGGCTCTGCAACCCCGACTGACCTGGCCCTCTGGAGTCAGTCCCACTGCACCCCTCTTCAGGTGAGGAGCCTGAGCAGCAGGGAGGCTCACGTAGTCTGTCCAGGTCCCAGAGGAGTAAGCAGGGGCGGCGCTTAAGCAGGCCTGCTGGAGCTCCGAGCCCCGGGGCTGGGTGCTGGCTCTGGAAGAGCCGGATGCCAGGGCCGCTCAGGGTGCCCTGTGGTCGGGGTCAGTGGCTCCCAGTTTCTTCCCAGACAGCCTCGGTCTTCCACGTCAGTCTGAGGAAAGAGGAAGTGATCGCATGCTTGCCATTTGATACTCCTGACAGGGGTTTATTGTATCAAAATTAGATTATAGAGAGGGACGGGGGCCCAGAGGGGTTCAGCAACTTGCCTTAACAGCACACAGCAGGGTTGAGAGCAGGTGCAGCCGGCCTTCAAGTTGAGCCCATCCAAAGATGCTCTGTTGCCAGGCACCATAGCTTCTGGACCTGCCTTGTCTTAAAAGTGGTGTGGGGACAGGGAAAGGGAGGTAAGACTGAGGATAGAGGTAGCCCCCAAAGGACTGAACCCTGCTCAGAAATGAGAGCCACTCCAGCTCGAGGTTACCTGTCACCAGCTGTTCATGTGAGAGGACAGGACTCCCGCCCCTAGCCTCTCAGCTCCCTGGTCCTGGCCCAGGAGGAAAGCTTCATAACTATCTTTGCACACCCACCCCTCCACACTCCAGGCCTCATGGATAAAAAGAGCCCCACAAGGTGGGTGGCATGGGTGTTGAGCTAGCCGGGGCTTCTCCTAGAGCTCATTATGGCAGTGCTCACCAGAGTCCAGAGCCTTCTAAATAGGAGGCAGCTGCAGACCTCCATCCACCTGGGGATGTGGGGGGCAGAGGCACAGGGAAGTTAGGTGAAGGGGTTTCCTAGAGATGGGCCAGTCTAACTCTAACCACACAGGTGGGAACACTAGGGCTCAGATAGGAGAAAGCAAGCCAGCTAACTGGTAGGGCCCCCTGCTCCTGGAGCAGGTGCCCCAACTGAGCCCTCAGACCTTTCTCTTTATATTTTATACTATTTAATTAATTAATTTAGGTGCATCAGGACTTAGTTGTGGCGTTTGGGCTCAGTTGCCTCCAGGCATGTGGGACCCTAGTTCCTCGAGAAAGGACTGAACCCTCATCCCCTGCATTGAAAGGCAGTCTTAACCGCTGGAACACGAGGGAAATCCCTGGACCTCTCTCGAATGTGGACGGAGCTGATCAGACCTTGCGGACTGTGGGCCCTGGGGGCCCCGGGCTTTGGGGGTGGATTTAGGGCAGGATATTCCCTGGTGGCCCCTGTCCCCATGAATCTCCCTTCCCACCTGCGTGTTTGCCTGGACTCTGGGAGGGAAGAACATTGAACGAACCCCTCCCACATTCCCAGCCTTAGCGTCAGGACCAGGACTAGTGGGCGTCGCTGGCCTGGGACACCAGAAAACTCCAATCAAAATGAATATTTTATTGTAATTTTTTAGAATGAAAATTAATACAAAAAAAAAATCCATTGTGGTAGTTTCCAGTTGCTGCTCTGTCCCAAATTTAGCAGTTTAAAATAACACAAATTTATTTCAGATGAGCCCCTACCCCTTCCACCCCCAGGGCTCCCCTAAGCCTCTCCCTTACAGGTTTCTTCCCATAGACCCCTGGGGGTTTCCATCCTCCTTCTGGTGTTTCAGGGCCCCAGCTTTGCTTCTATGCCCACCTTCCTCCTGGGGAAAGCTGTGTGCCATGTTGATGCTCACACTTTGCACCTTTGGAGGTGTGGGATTGTGGGCTTTTTTCGCTGGGTTCACAGGCTTTGCAGAGACAGTATAGGTTTGAATTGAAGATCTGTCGCTTACTAGTTGTGTAACCTTATGAAAGTTACGTAACTTCTCCTAGCTTCAGCTGTCTCATCTGTAAAATGGGGACATTAATACTCATACCGCTCAGGACTGCACAGGACGCCTAACTTAAGTCCTAAGCACCCTCCGTGGCACTGGGGCGCTGGCCCCTCGGCAGGGCAGAGGGCTGGAGCCCAGAACACCATCTCCGCGGTCGGCAGCCCTGCTATAGATCAGGCTCAGCACTCATCCCGCTGCTTGACCCAAACAGAGTCACCTGCCCTCCCTGCGCCTCCGTTGCCTCCGCCTGGAACACCTGCCTTCCATTCTGCCGGGGGCGGAAGCTCCTAAGGCGAGTCCTTTAGGAAGAAGGGGCGGATCACTGGCAGTTGGGAGTATTCCTACGGTGCTGTGACTTCGAGCCTTAGCAAGAAGCGGGTCAGGAGTCTGAACTCCAGGCGCAGCATTTCAGAAACTCGCAGGTCCCGGGCCCTCCCTCGCTCGCTCCAGGGTCCAGGCCCGGGGCGGGCGGCGGGCAAGACGCTACCTGCGCGCGTGCCGGGCATTCCTGCCGCGCCGCGCCGCCGCCGGAGCGCCATGGGCCTGATGCCGGCCGCGCGGGCCTCCGCAGGGTGCCGCGCCTGCCCGCGGCCGCCCTGCCGCCTGCCCGCCTGCTGCGCGCCGGCCGCCCCGGGTAGCGCGGGAGGGGGACGGGCGCCCCGCGAAGCCGAGCGGAAGCTCGTCCCAGGCCGACTGCGCGCTTGGAGCCGGGTCCTGCGCCTGTGCCGGGACAGCGTGGAGCCGGCGCGTCGCGGGGCGGCCGGGAGGGAGCGGGGAGACGGGTCGGCTGCGGGAAGGGGTAGGGGGCGGCAGCGGAACCGGTCACCGGGCTGGGGGAGCGAGCACGAGCGTTGAGGGGCAGAGACAGAGCTGGGACGCTTCCTCCTACCTCTCGCCCGGGTGGTGGGCAGCTCCCTGCAGGGATGAAGAACCTAGCCTTCCAGGGCACGGAGACTCGCAAAGGATCACCACTATTGAGGGAACCAGGCAGGGTGCCAGCTCTGAGCTACCAACTTCAAGTCCACTGCTCAGCCCACGTTTGCCTCTCCAGACTTCAGGAAGTCCCCAGTGCCTGGAGGCTGGTTAACAGCAGAAAGGTGGAGGCCACTTCTGCCCTGGGGATGGGCTTGCCCTGGGCAGAACAACCCCCTAAGATGTTAGCCTCTCCTTGTATTTCTCTCCCCTGGCTGATTTTCAGCCTCTGGGTTGTTAACTCTTGGTTACAGCCCAGCCAATTTGTTACAGCTGTTCAGAGCAGCTTTGAGGCTGCTAAAGGGGGCTTCCCAGGTGGCTCAGGGATAAAGAATCTGCCTGCCAACGCAGGAGACACAAGGGAGGCGGCTTCGATCCCTGGGTCGGCAAGATACCCTGGAGTAGGAAATGGCAACCCACTCCAGTAAGCTTGCCTGGAAAATTCCATGGACAGAGGAGCCTGGCGGCTACAGTCCACGCGATCGCAAAGAGTCAGGCACGACTGCGCGTGCACACAGCACCTGGAGGAGGGCAGTGCGCATGGGCAGTGTGGGAGTGACGGAAAGTGGGTTCACACGCCATGGGCTGCGTGCAGGGGGGGTGGCAGGTGTCCTGGGGAGGGGCGCAGAGAACAGGAAGGGCTGTGAATCTCTGGAGAGAATTTAATAACTATTTTCCTCATTGCGCTTCTCCGCTCTATGCCTCTCCCCTTTACTGGAGAGAGCCAGCCTGACGTCTCAACTCGATCAGCTCCAACAGGGAATCTCGGCTGTCTCCCTTTCCGCCTGGGCTCCCAGGGCAGACAAAGCCCACCCAGGCCTGGGCTGCCCCTCCTGGGTCAGGAGACGCCCACTTTGATCAGGCACCTTCTTCCATGTGCCCGGCGCATTAAGCTCTTCCGCAGTTACTGACAGTCCTGTGACCTGGCAGAGAGGGGCTCAGAGATATTGAGGACGTGCCCAAGGTCACCCAGGACAGGGATCTGAGCCAGCTGAGTCCTGGGCCTGTGCCTTCCTGCCCCTGCATGGGATTCTGGGGAGAGGGGAGTGAGGGCCAGGCTTTGCCAGGGAGCAGCTGGCAGGAAGGGAGGCCCGGCCCAGCTCTGAACCCGTCAGCAGGTTCATCCAGAGGTCCGTGCCAGCTTCCTCTCCGGTGGCAGAGCTGATGCTTTGTAAAGAGCGTGGGCTGGGACCTCGAGGAACCCGCACGCTGGCTGGCTGGGTTTCCAGGGATCTGACAGACCTATTAGAGCTGGTTTTTGGCAAGGCTCCCCCATGAGACATGCCAGGAGGGCTGAGGAAGTTCAGCACAGCCGTCCCAGGTCCTGCCAGGCTCTGCCCAAGAGCCCCTGAGAAGGGGAGTGGTGGGGAAGGCCCCTGGCTGAGGGAGGCCCAGTCTGTAGCCTGGGCGCAGGGTGCCTCCAGCAGGAGGAAGGCAGAAGCCCTGGGAGGTAGAGCTGGAACCATCCTTTCATGTGGGGCTCAGGGAGCATCTCCCCCTCCAGGGAGGTGTGCCCTCAAGGTAAGGGGGCAGCTTGTACCCGTAGCCTGAACAAGGTCTGATGCAAGGCTCCACGCTGCCTTGCTGACAAAGTGGGGTCAGCCCCAGGCCTGGTGGTGCCTGAGGGCAGGGCAAGGACAAGTGTCATTGCCCCCATTTTATAGATGGAGAAACTGAGGTCTAGGAAGGGAGGCCACTTCACTCTACAGTGGCTTAGGATGTGCAGGTGCAGCCTCAGCATCTTTGTCTCTGTGGCCTTCAGCCTTGAGCGTCATCTGCCTCTTGTGTTCCCCCCCCATCCTTAGCTTAGCACTCTCACCAGGCTCAGCACTTGGAGGGCCTCTGGGGGAGTCTCGTCATTTCTCAGAGCCCCTGAGCCCTGTATGAGGTCAGTCTAGTGCTCACCAGGGCGCATGGTCCTTCTCAGGACTGGAGACTGCCATGCTCCCAGCCTCTTCACTCACTCCCTCACACTCACCCTCCAACCCCAGGGTCCTCATCAGAACTGCCCCCACTGCCAGGTCTGCCTTGAGGACTTCTGCTCATGCATACCCCCCAGACCCCAACCCCCGCCTTCCTGGCTATCTCTTGCTCATTCTTAGACCCCGGTCCTGATGTCCCCCTCTCCTCTAAATCACCTCTGTTTAGAAGCACCTGGGAGCCTGTGGACTTCCCACCGCCATAGCCCTGTTCAGGGGACTGGAAGAGTAGTCTGGAAAGCCTCACCAGGGTTGGCGGGGGGGTGGTTGAGATGATGTTGAAAGAGGGCTTCGGAGACATGGGAGCTGTGCGACCGCACAGACAGCGGGGCTGGCCACGCAGCAGCTGCCCTCTGCCTGGCCCAGGCTCTTCTGCGCCTCAGAATCTGATGGGGAGATAGGCAGGCCCTTGTCTACCTGCCTGCCAAGTTTAGATTTTATCCTGGGTGGGGAGGAGGGAGGTAACAAGGGGTTTCAGCAGAGGAACCTGTGGTAGTATTTACATGTTTCTAGTCCTCTGGACAGATCTGAGACCCTCTAAGACCTAGAACAGGGTGGGGCACAAACGCAAGAATGATGGAAGGGTGGCTGGACTGGTGGACGGCAGATGTCCTGGGAACAGGAAATTGGAGAGCAGAAAGGGTCGGGGCCAAGAGGAGGCTCGATAGATTGACCCAGGCTTTGTGACTCTCTAGGGAGAATTTTAGAGTTCTTTCCCTCAGTGTCTCTCTTCCCCGACTGTGCCCTTAAGTTACCTGTGAGCCACGGGTGGGAAGCTGAGTGCACAGACTCTGGGTGGTAGACAGTCCCGGGCTCTGTGCTCCCCTTCCTTCGCTCAGCACTCCTTGACCTCCCCTCCAAGCCCAGTGCTGGCTTGGGACTGGGGAGAGGGGCTGGTTCCCAGGGAGGAACCAGGCAGAGGCAAGTGTCTTCGCATGGTCTGTGACAGAGGGCCAGAGGGGGGGCCCAAGAGCCCTTGGTCATGCTGACAAAAGGATTTGCAACAGCTGATCTCAAGGGCTAACCAGAATTTTGCCCAGAGTGAGCAGGGAAGAGACCTCCTCTGCACAGGCCAGGCAGCAGAAGAGCAGGCATATTCAAGATGCTCGAGTAGTGGGTAGAGTGGAAGTGAAAGGGACGGGGTGCATGCCCAAGTAGGGAGGGAGGCAAGGTGCAGTGCCAGGCTGGCTCCAGCCCTTCCTCAGGACGCTCTGCTCAAGGGCAGTTCCCCCTGCGTGTTCTGTGCCTGCTTATTTGAGGTCCTAGCCGATGCCTCTGGTCACAACAGGCCTGACTTCCCATTTCTGTGGGTCAGGGCCCCTCTCCTACTTCATGCTGACCCAGTACCCAGTGGGCAAGTCTGTGCCGTGGAAAAGAGGTGAGTGTTTGGCAAAGCTGCAGGAATGAAATGCAGACTGGGTGTGAGGCAGTAGGGGATGGTGGGGACTGTGGAGGATTAGCAGATACATGGGCTATCAGAAGGGCAGAAAGAAAAGAAAGACAGACAGTGCTAAGTCACGTCTGACTCTTCTGGTCCCGTGAACCCTGGAGACTGCCAGGCTCCTCTGTCCATGGGGTTCTCCAGGCAAGAACACTGGAGTAGGAATACTGTATTAGGAATTCTTACTCCAGTAAGAATACTGCCATTTCCTTCTCCAGAAAGACAGAGGGGCCACTGAACTCCATCAGTGTGACTGGAAATTCTGGCCTGGTACCACCAGATCTGTGGATTCTTTTAAGAGAATTTTTTTCCAGATTATTTATATGAATAAAAAATCTTTTATATGGTCTAGATTTTTTATATGAATCTTTTCTAAAGCATAAAAGGATAAAGTAACGAATTTAAAAATGTTTCAAACATCTGCCTCGCTAAACAGGAACACTGTGGGCCCGTGCGGCTCCTTGCTGGGCATGCGTGATTGAGCCCTCAGTGTGCCCTAGAAGGAACAGTGTCCTTGTGTCTCCAGATCAGCCTAGGCCTCTCTTGGACTGGGCAGAGAGGCCGGGACTGTTGATGGTGGGTACCTCAGAGTTGCCGTAGGCAGCCCCCATGCCAGTCTTTGGACAGCATCCGCCCCTGGGTTCAACCCTGTTTACAGGCTACACCCCGGTGGGCAAGGGCAGCTGAGCTATCCAAATCCCAGAAAGCAGATAGTTTTTCCTTTCTTTGAATTTTCCTGTTGCTCAAATGACCACATCCTTGGAGGCTACTGGTGAAGACAGACAGGACAAACATGGGAAGCAGAACTGGAGGGGTAATAGCCTGGACATAGGTCTCCGTGCTCCAGGAAGGGTGGAGAGCAGCCACGTGGCCTGGGATATTCTCCAGACCTGGAGCCAGACTGCCTGGGTTCCTTTGTTTTCTACCTTTCATTTTATTGGAATATAGTTGATGTATAACGTTGGGTTAGTTTCAGGCGTACAGCAAAGTGATGCATAGCATACATGCATTCATTCTTAGAATCTTCCCTCCTATAGGCTGTCACGGAGCGCTGAGGGGCGGCCCCTGTGCTCTGTGGTAGGTCCGGCTGGTTATTCTATAGGTCCCTGCTGGTTATTCCAGTAGGTCCCGGCTGGTTATTCCGGTAGGTCCCCGCTGGTTATTCTATAGGTCCCGGCTGGTTATTCTATAGGTCCCCGCTGGTTATTCCGGTAGGTCCCGGCTGGTTATTCCGGTAGGTCCTGCTGGTTATTCTATAGGTCCCGGCTGGTTATTCCGGTAGGTCCTGCTGGTTATTCTATAGGTCCCGGCTGGTTATTCCGGTAGGTCCCTGCTGGTTATTCCGGTAGGTCCCGGCTGGTTATTCCGGTAGGTCCTGCTGGTTATTCTATAGGTCCCGGCTGGTTATTCCGGTAGGTCCTGCTGGTTATTCTATAGGTCCCGGCTGGTTATTCCGGTAGGTCCCTGCTGGTTATTCCGGTAGGTCCCGGCTGGTTATTCCGGTAGGTCCTGCTGGTTATTCTATAGGTCCCGGCTGGTTATTCCGGTAGGTCCTGCTGGTTATTCTATAGGTCCCGGCTGGTTATTCCGGTAGGTCCCTGCTGGTTATTCCGGTAGGTCCCGGCTGGTTATTCCGGTAGGTCCTGCTGGTTATTCTATAGGTCCCGGCTGGTTATTCCGGTAGGTCCTGCTGGTTATTCTATAGGTCCCGGCTGGTTATTCCGGTAGGTCCCTGCTGGTTATTCCGGTAGGTCCCGGCTGGTTATTCCGGTAGGTCCTGCTGGTTATTCTATAGGTCCCGGCTGGTTATTCCGGTAGGTCCTGCTGGTTATTCTATAGGTCCCGGCTGGTTATTCCGGTAGGTCCCTGCTGGTTATTCCGGTAGGTCCCGGCTGGTTATTCCGGTAGGTCCTGCTGGTTATTCTATAGGTCCCGGCTGGTTATTCCGGTAGGTCCTGCTGGTTATTCTATAGGTCCCGGCTGGTTATTCCGGTAGGTCCCTGCTGGTTATTCCGGTAGGTCCCGGCTGGTTATTCCGGTAGGTCCTGCTGGTTATTCTATAGGTCCCGGCTGGTTATTCCGGTAGGTCCTGCTGGTTATTCTATAGGTCCCGGCTGGTTATTCCGGTAGGTCCCTGCTGGTTATTCCGGTAGGTCCCGGCTGGTTATTCCGGTAGGTCCTGCTGGTTATTCTATAGGTCCCGGCTGGTTATTCCGGTAGGTCCTGCTGGTTATTCTATAGGTCCCGGCTGGTTATTCCGGTAGGTCCCTGCTGGTTATTCCGGTAGGTCCCGGCTGGTTATTCCGGTAGGTCCTGCTGGTTATTCTATAGGTCCCGGCTGGTTATTCCGGTAGATCCCGGCTGGTTATTCCGGTAGGTCCCTGCTGGTTATTCTGGTAGGTCCCTGCTGGTTATTCCGGTAGGTCCCAGCTGGTTATTCTAGTAGGTCCCAGCTGGTTATTCCAGTAGGTCCCGGCTGGTTATTCTAGTGTTTTAATTCCAAGCCCCTGCTTCATCCTTCCCCTCCATGTTTCCCCTTTGGTAACCGTTAAGTTTGCTCTCAGTATGTGTCAGCCTGCTTCTGCTTTGTGAACGAGTCCATCTCTGTGTTTATCCTTTAATCTAGACTCTGCATGTGAGCGATGCAGCTCTGATAGGTGACAGCCTCTTTCTGACCTCACTTGGTATGCCAGTCTCTAGGGTTATTCACGCTGCTGCAAATGGCATTATCGCACTCGTTTTGTGGCTGAGTAATGGTCCACTGTCTGTGTGCCGCATCTCATCACTCCTCTGATGATGGACGTGCAGGTTGCTTCTGCGTCTTTGCCACTGTAAATAGCGCTGCTGTGAACGCTGGAGGGCTTCCCTGGTGGCTCAGACGGTATAGCGTCTGCCTGCAACGCGGGAGACCCAGGTTCGATTCCTGGGTTGGAAAGATCCCCTGGAGAAGGAAATGGGAACCCACTTCAGAACTCTTGCCTGGAAAATCCTGTAGATGGAGGAGCCTGGTAGTCTGTAGTTCATGGGGTTGCGAGGAGCCGGGCACGACTGAGCGACTTCACTTTCACGAACACTGGGGTACATGTGTAGCCTTTCAGATTATGTGTTTTCTCCAGGTATATGGTGAGGAGTGAAATTGTTGATCACATGGTGGCTCTAATTTTAGCTTTCTGAGGAACCTACATACTGTTCTCCATAGTAGCTGTGCTAATTTACTTTCCTGCCAACAGTGTAGGAGGCTCCCTTTCTCCACGCCCTCTCTACCACTTATCGTTTGTCGACTTCTTGATAACAGCCTTTCTGATGGGTATGAAGTGATACCTCACTGTAGTTTTGATTTGCATTTCTCTGGAAATTAGTGATGTTGAGCATGTTTTCATGTGCCTTTTGGGCATCTGTGTATCTTTAAAAAAATACCTGTTTAAGCCTTCTCCCTATTCTTTGCTTAGGTGGTTTTTTGACATAGAGATGCATGGGCTATTTGTGTATTTCTGAGATTAATCCCTTGTCAGTCGCTCCATTTGCAAATATTTTCTGCTAGTCTGTTTCTTCATTTTATTTTTTCCTTTGCTGTGCAGAAACTTTTAAGTTTAACGAGGCCCCATTTTTTTACTTGGTCTTTGTTTCCATGACTCTGGGGGGTGAATCATAAAAGGCTCTGGTGCGATTTGTGTCTAAGAGTGCTCTGCCTGTGCTTTCCTCTGAGTTTCATCATCCTCAGTCTTCCATTTAGGTCTTTGATCCATTTCAGGTTTGTTTCTGTAGGTTGCTTTGTATAGGCGTTTTGACAATGTTTATTCTTCCAGTGCTGGTATACCGAGAACACGGTACATCTTTCCATCTCTCTGTGTCGTCTTCAATACCTTCATGAGCATCTTATATTTTTTCAGTGTATAGGTCTTGCCTCCTTAGGTAAATCCGCCACTAGGTATTGGACTCTTTTGGATGAGATGGTAAATGGGACTGTTTCCTCAACTTCTCTTTCTGATCTTCCATTGTTATGATAGGAATGCAAGAGACTTCTGTATATTAATTATGTATCTTGCAACTTTACCAAATTCAGTGAGCTCTCATGATTTTCTGACAGCATCTTTAGGATTTTCTATGTATAATATATCATGTCATCTGCAAACAGCGACAGTTTACTTACCCAAGGCAATCTAGAGATTTAATGCAATCCCTTTCAAATTACCAATGGCATTTTTTAAATAGGACTAGAACCAAAAAAATCTTAAAATGTGTATGGAGACACAAAAGACCATGAATAGCCAAAGCAATCTTGAGAAAGAAAAACAGAGCTGGAGGAATCAGACTCCCTGACTTCAGACTATACTATAAACTATAGTAATCAAAACAGTGTAGCACTGGCATAGAAACAGAAATATAGATCAGAAGAACGGGGGAGAAAACCCAGAAATAAACTCACATGCCTGTGGTTGACTAATCTATGACAGAGGAGGCAAGAATATACAATGAAAAAAAATAGTCTCTTCAGTAAGTGGTACTGATAAAATTGAACAGCAACATGTAAAATAATTAAATTAGAACATTCTCTAATACAATATACAAAATAGACACTCTGTACCCATTAAACAATAACTCCATTCCCCTGTCCTGCAGCCCCTGGCAACCATCACTCTGCTTCCTGCCTCTCTGAATCTGCTTCTGCGAGGGTCTCATAAGTGTCATTGCGCCGTGTTGGGGCTGTAGTGGGCTGGCTTATTTCGCTTGGCAGTGTGTCCTCAAGGTCTGTGCACGTTGCGGCGTTGGTCTGAACCTCCCCCTCCTTCTGGGGGGTAAGGCTGCGCTGCCTAATGTTAGTGATGCGCGTGCATCGCACTGCACGTGTCCGCTTGCCCGTCGGTGGGCCCTCGGGCTGCCTCCGCCGTCTGGGTGCTGTGGATAGTGCTCCTGTGAGCACGGGTGCTGGCGTGTCTGCTCCTGCCTGCTCTCAGTTCTCGGGGGTATGCCCAGAAGCGGGGCTGCTGGGCCTCACAGGGATTCTGCCGTAGTTGCTCGAGGTGCCTCCGTAGCGTTTTCCGTGGGAATTGTGGATAGTGCTCCTGTGAGCACGGGTGCTGGCGTGTCTGCTCTCCGTTCTCGGGGACATGCCCAGAAGCGGGGCTGCTGGGCCTCACAGGGACTCTGCTGTAATTGCTCGAGGTGCCTCCATAGCGTTTTCCGCACTGGCTGCCCCAGCTCACCTCCCATGAGCAGGCACAGGCGCTCGACTTCTCGGCATCCTCACCAGCACGGGCTGTTTTCTGCTCTTTGGATGGCAGCCACCCTCATGGGTGAGAGAGCTCCGACGCGCGTTCCCCTGGCGGTCTCCAGCGCTGGCTCGTGGCTCTGCCTGCGTGTTGTCTGTCCTCTGTCGGGCTGCTTGTGCCTCAGGGGTGCTCCTGGCTCTCCTGTGCTCATGGTATGAGTAGACCATGATGCGCCCGCTCATTCTGCCACTCATGGGCATTAGCTGGTTTCTCACTCAGAGAGATTGCAGGGGCTGCCACTAAGAACATTCTGGAGTGCGTCTTTCGGTGCCCATGGGGTTAGGTTTTTAAATGCAAGCCACTGCCGTTTGGAAGTTAGTATTGCACATATAAACCAGTCATAAATGAAATGTGCAATGCCTGCTTCCCGAGAGCCCAAAGCATCCTCACGCTTCGACAGGCTCCACAGGCCAGGATCGGCTGCGGCCCGATATGCCCTTCTGCCCTGTCCCAACCGCCTGGTGCCTGCCCTCCCAGTTTCTGATCTGCTTCCTCAGGGTGGGGGCGGGGGCGGGGGTGCCACCCTGGGCCCTGACAGCACTCGCTGCCCTCTGTTGTCTCCACTGCTGGGTCAGCTAGCTGAGGGTGTGACCAGCTCCTCTCTGTGCCCAGGGGTCTTTGGGCAGCGCCTGGAGGACACAGTCCACCACGAGCGGAAGTCTGGCCCACGCCTGGCGCCGCTGCTGGTGGAGCAGTGTGTGGACTTCATCCGGGAGCGTGGGCTCACCGAGGAGGGCCTCTTCCGTATGCCCGGCCAGGCCAACCTGGTGAGGGACCTGCAGGATTCCTTTGACTGTGGGGAGAACCCACTGTTTGACAGGTGAGCTCCTGGGAGGAGATGTCGATAGGGCCACCTGTCCATCGCCCCTGCAGAGCCTCCTCTCAGGATGCCAGCTGAGAGGCCTGGGTGCAGGATGGAGGGTAGGGTGAAGCCCCACACTGGCACACATGTGCCCAGCCAGCCCTCCTGATGGGCAGAGTGTGGGGCATAGGGTACTAGCCCTGGGTCTCCCACATGGGTAGATCCTGCTACTTCCACGTGGGCTCTATCCACTGTGGAGATGCCCCTTATAAGCCCACATCTGTCTCTTGGCTCTGGTGTCTCAGGGTGACCCATCCCCCCACCCCCTGGCTCCTTAGGTGCCAATACTGAGATGCACATCCTCACGAGTTTCGGGGGCAGGGGAGCGAGTCTCCTCCACCTGTCCTCAGCCAGCACCCATACTACCCCATCACTGGGGCTTACTGGGATCTAGAGTCCACCCTGGGATAGAGTCAGCCTCGGTGAGAGCTCAAGGGCTAAGAGCAGGGGAGAGGTGACTGTTTGGGGGCCTCTTCTCTCTGACGAAACCCCCATTATGGGGTAGTTTTTCTTAGAATGCTCTTTCTGGAGCCAGCCAGCCAGCCCTGGGCCCCATGGAGCTTCTGCCCCTTCCCAGATCCGCCCTCTCCTGGGGCAGACAAGCCCCTGCCCCTTGCGGGATAGGCCCACAGGTTTCTGCTGGCAGCCCTGGCATTTTCAGGTCTTTTCCTCTCAGGGGAGAACCCCGCCAGCCCTTCCAGCGTCTGCCCAGACCACCACCGCGGCCAGGACAGCCTCTCTTTTTCAGATGTGGAGAGAGGGTCTGCCCAGAGCGGGCACAGGCCAACAGTGTGGAGTGGGGAGAAGGTGAGGAAGTGAATTGCTAGGGAGGGAGGAAAGATGAGGCAGTCAGGGCTGAGCCAAGCTCCTGGGACCAGGAGCACTGTAACCTTGGGCAGCCAGGAGGAGTTGGGATGGGGCTTTGGGCAGGGACGCCCAAAGTTTCGGGGTCAGCCACGAGGTCTGCAGCCCAGAGGGGCCACCCTCTGAGTTAGCTTGCCCAGGTCAGAAATGCTTCGCCTTCCCCACCAGGGGGGAGACACAATCGCTGGCCCTTGTCCGAAGGCAAGCTGCTCATCCTCCTAGCTTCCCACCCCCCTGCCATCTTCCTGGGGTTGTTGCTCGTGCTGTGGCTGGCAGTGAACGCATGGGGTCCCCAGGTGGAAGGTGGCTAGGGCTCAAGGCTAGGTACCCACTGGGGACATAAGCTTCCAAGAAATGGGGGTGTCAGCAGGGAAGTGGTTGGGAGAAGGCAGAGAAGGGTGAGGGTGGCCATGTGCTTGGCTGGAGAGGGGAGGTGGGGGCAGGGATGGGGGCTGCTCAGTTGCTCAGTTGGCCAGACCACGAGCCATCAAAAGCCACCAGCACTGAGGCAGGGAGGGGCTCTGGGGATACAAATTTGAGGTGCATGTGGCCCTATGGAACCCCAGAATCCCAAATGCCAGGGTGGAAGGGACCCCAGGGCTCATCTCAGTGATGAGATGGACAGCAGGCCAGGAGGTGCCTTAATGCCACAGCCACTTTTGGTCTGAGGCCCATCTTCCCTGAACACCTCCCATGAGGGAAAAGCAGAGGAAACACCCGGGGCCCCCCAGCCCGGAAGGCAAGCTTAGAGGAGGCACCAGGACTGCAGCCCAGGACCTGACCCAGAATCCAAACAGGCCCAGGGCACCATCCTCTACAGGGCTCACTGCAGCCCGGGCAGCTCCGAGCTGCAAGCGGGAGACTGATGCCTGCGAGTGGACATATGGGCTCTGGGACACGAGATGAGGCATCTGTAGTGTGAATAGGAGCCCAGAAGCTGGGGAGAGGTGCTGACCTCTGACCTCCCCGGACAGCTGCCCTTTTCCAAGGGGCTTGGCAGCACTGCATGGTGGGCATGTTTGACACGGTCCTCCTGCTTCCACTAGAGGGTGAGCCTGGGCAGAGGAGCAGGCTCAGACTTGGGCCAAAGGACAGCTGTGCCCTTGGCTCCGCGACCCCAGAGTACCCGGGGCAGGCACCAGCCAGTGGAAGGTGGCCCTTCACACCCATCTGTTCCCTGGCTGGTCGTCGCAGCGCATGCGCACACATGCATGGGCGTGAGAGCAGAGACTGCCCCTGTGGGGGGGTGGGGGGGGAGGTGGGCGAGGCGCTGGCCAGGGTGCTGGCCGCCCCGGGCCCTCTGGTGCCAGCCTCACGGGCGTCCCTCCGTCTGCAGCACAACAGATGTGCACACGGTGGCCTCCCTGCTGAAGCTGTACCTGCGGGAGCTCCCCGAGCCTGTGGTCCCCTTCGCCAGGTACGAGGACTTCCTTAGCTGCGCCCAGCTGCTCACCAAGGACGAGGGGGAGGTTAGTGGCTCCCGGGGACCCTACTGGGGGAGCGGGCCTGCTAGGTGATGGCGAGGGGAGGCTGTGGACACCGGACTTGTCGTGACTGTTCATGGTACATAGATCCTGTAGCCTGCTCTGCTGGGGGCGGGGGCCAGGCCCAGAAGCTCCTAATCTGGGGAGGGCTAGCGTATTTCCCCGCTGGGCGAGAGGGTACTCTGGGGTGGGATGCCTGGGGCATCCCCTCCCTGCGTGCATCCCTCCATCTCTTGGAGGGACAGGTGCCTCCTGAAGCAGGCTGTGCTCCAGCCATGCTCTTGAGTGCAGCGTGCTCAGGCTGGACCACCACTCAGCAGGCTCTCCTGCTCCATCACCTCCTCCTGCCTGGCCTTGGGATTCAGAAATAACCAGACCTTTCATCTGTTTCTACCCTGCCTCCTCCCAAAAGAATGTGAGACTGCTCCCAGGGCAGAGGCCCCCCCGCCCCTGCAGCCCTGGTTGGCTCCAGCTGGGGAAGAACTGTTTGCCCTCCCTGTGGCTGTGTGGGAGATGAGGGGTCTTTATCTAGCAAATATTTGTGCCTCGATAAGTGAGCTGAGCGCTGGCCCTGGCATTCCTCTGTGGCTCTGCAGAGGCACATCTCTCACAACAGCATCTCGAAAATAAATCTCTTTCCCCTAGAGGTCACCAGCCAGGGGGATGAAAGTGGTGGTGCCCTCTGGTCACTGGCAGCCGGGCCCCTGGGCTGTGGATGGAGGTCTGGACTCAGATTCCCACCCCCTCCTCATCCAGCCTCCCTCCAGCCAGAGAAGGCCTGGGGCCTCCCTGCTGATCTTTGAAATGCTGTTTTCTCTCTCTCAACCCCAAGGGGACTCTGGAGTTGGCTAAGCAACTGAGCAGCCTTCCCCTGGTCAATTACAACCTGCTCAGATACATCTGCAAGTAAGTGACTAGGGGTGGGGCTTCCCTCTCCTGAGGCTCCGTGTGCCCTTCACAGGGGTCGGGGGCCACCCACACCTCTGTCAAGCCAGTGGGGGATATGAAAGAAGTCTCTGCACTTACAGAGCTTATTACAGTCCTGGTCGGAGCAGGCAGTGTTACACAGTCCTGAGCACATCATTCCTGAAGGAAAGCGGGATCTGCGCTTACGGAGCTTATTACAGTCCTGGTCTGCGCAAGCAGTGTTATACAGTCGTGTCTGCACTTACAGAGCTTATTACAGTCCTGGTCAGAGCAGGCAGTGTTACACAGTCCTGAGCACATCATTCCTGAAGGAAAGCCGGATGGCCTGTGTTCCTTCTGCCTGCCCTGGGTGCCTCTCACCATCCCTCCTGTGGGTCTGCTTCCTGACCACGACTTAGGCTCAGGGCACCAGGAGAGGACAGGCCGGGTGAGCCTTCACCCAGACCTGCATCTGGGGCTCTGAGCCTTCCTAGGCAGCCACGCCCAGTGCAGGTGGGGGAGTTCTGTCCTTCCACACCAACAGGCCCTGGTTCCAGTGGCCTTTACTTCTGATGGCCCTCCGGATCTCAGGGGAGCTCTGCCCTCTCCTGAGCCTGGCAGGGGCAGCTGACTGTCCCTGGTAGCTGTGGAAAGAGGGGCACAGCTGAGCTTGGGGGCCAGGCAGCTCCCAGCAGATCTGGAATCAGGATTTGCTCCTCTGCCAACTGTCTCTTCCTTACTTTGTAGGTTTCTGGATGAAGTTCAGTCCCACTCCGATGTCAACAAGATGAGCGTCCAGAACCTGGCAACTGTTTTTGGGCCTAATATACTTCGGCCACAGATAGAGGACCCAGTGACCATTATGGAAGGTAGTGGTGGGGGGGCGGTGTGCGTGGTGGTGCTGGGTGCTCTGGGCTCACGTCGGTCCTGGGCAAGTCCTCAGAACCCTCACGGCAGGCCAGCAGGAAGGGTGGCCCCAGCCCTGGGTACTTGGAAGCAGCCTCTCTGGACCTTGTCACTGCCTTCTCCAGCCCCTCTTCCCCCATGGGGTCAGCTCTAAAAGGAAAAGGACCTTTGCCCTGTAGATGGGGTCGTGAGGTGCAGTTAGAATGATGGGAGCGGCTGAGGGGGTAGAGGTGGGGTGGAAAAGGTCAGTGCCCTTGCCCTTAAATACACACAAATGTTTTTGTTTTACTGAAGTAATTTTCTATTAAGTAATTGTCACAGCCTTCTTCTGGATGTTAGAGCTCAGCAAACCCTAAGGGATATTATGTTCTGTGATGAAGTCATAATAAAAGATTTTAAATGATATAGCAATAGCAGCCGCTCTCCACACGTCACAGCCTCTGCCGAGTGCTTTACTCCTACCCCCGCATCTCAGTCCTCACAAGAAGCCCCCGGTTACTGCCCCCATTTGACAGACGAGGAGAGAGGCCGCAAGAGGTGAGGTGACGGTTAGTCGGACTTTTCAGAGGGCACACAGGTGCAGGCTGGCCTGGAAATGAGGGCACTGCTTGGAGGCCCCCTAGAAAGACCATCCTGTCTAGTGTGAGAGTCTAGATGCTCACAGGAGACCCGCAGCCAGTCGAGCCACGGAGTGGAGAGGCTGGCAGAACTCACGCGGAACCCACCTGACGCCAGCTGCCCTGGCACGAGGCCGGCTGGGGCAGTGGCCCGGCCTGTGGAGCGTGGTCTAGGGGAGGCGCGGGGGTGAGGGGGCTGCGGAGCTCTCCCTGCCCCACCCCAGCTCACAGGGTGCCCCCGGGGGGCGGTCCTCTTGGTCAGCACCCCTTGGCCTGACTGGCAGTCTCCCCAGAGCTCCCACCTGCCAGGCTGCACAAATGCCTGAGGGCAACGCTCGCCCTGCCGACCTGCCAGCATCTTGCTTCACCCACTGAAGACTGCTTGCTTAATGCCCCCGTGACTCTCCACTACTCCTAGCGGGAGCCGGAGCACTCGGCCTTCCTCGTCACACAGAGGCCTCCCTGTCTCTCGTCTTTGGTGGAGGATAACAGGAGGGTCGATGCCATGGTCCCTCTGCAAAGCCTGCCTTTGTCACTGACCCCTCTCCCCACCCCGCAGCCTCAGGAACTGAGTCCCCCCATATGCCACAGGCTGTGTCTCAGGGGCTGTGGCCTGGGGAAGAGGAAGCATGTGCTTGTGGGTGGGGTTGTTCATGTTAGGGGGCTGGCTGTGTGCATTTGTGTGATTGTGTATGGGGTTGTGTATGTGTGACTCTGTGTATGGGGTTGTGTATGTGTGACTCTGTGTATGGGGTCGTGTATGTGTGTGACTCTGTGAATGGGGTTGTGTATGTGTGTGATTCTGTGTATGGGGTTGTGTGTGATTCTGTGTATGAGGTTGTGGAAATGTGACTCCATGTATAGGGATGTGTGTGTGTGACTCTTTGTATGGGGTTGTGTATATGTGTGACTGTGTATGGGGTTCTGTGTGTGTGTGACTGTGCATGGGTTGTGTATGTGTGTGACTGTGTATGGGGTTGTGTATGTGTGTGAGTATATGGGGTTGTATGTGTGTGTGATTGTGTATGGGGTTGTGTGTGAGTGACTATATGGGGTTGTGTATGTGAGTGACTATATGGGGTTGTGTATGTGAGTGACTATGTATGGGGTTGTGTGAGTGACTATGTATGGGGTTGTGTGTATGACTGTGTATGGGTATACATGTGACTGTGCGTCTGGGGTTTTATATGTGTGTGTATGGGGTTGTGTGTGAGTGACTGTGTATGGGGTTGTGTATGTGTGTGACTCTATGTATGAGGTTGTGTGTGTGTGACTGTGTATGGGGTTGTGTATGTGTGTGAGTATATGGGGTTGTATGTGTGTGTGATTGTGTATGGGGTTGTGTGTGAGTGACTATATGGGGTTGTGTATGTGAGTGACTATATGGGGTTGTGTATGTGAGTGACTATGTATGGGGTTGTGTGAGTGACTATGTATGGGGTTGTGTGTATGACTGTGTATGGGTATACATGTGACTGTGCGTCTGGGGTTTTATATGTGTGTGTATGGGGTTGTGTGTGAGTGACTGTGTATGGGGTTGTGTATGTGTGTGACTCTATGTATGAGGTTGTGTATGTGTGACTGTGTATGGGGTTGTGTGTGTGTGACTGTGTCTGGGTTTTATATGTGTGTGTATGGGGTTGTGTATGAGGTTGTGTGTGTGACTCTGTGTATGAGGTTGTATATGTGTCTGACTGTGTATGGGGTTGTGTATGTGTGTGACTCTATGTATGGGATTGTGTATGTGTGACTGTGTATGGGGTTGTGTGTGTGTGACTGTGTCTGGGTTTTATATGTGTGTGTATGGGGTTGTGTAGGAGGTGGTGTGTGTGACTGTGTATGAGGTTGTGCATGTGTGTGACTGTGTATGGGGTTGTGTATGTGTGTGACTGTGTATGGGGTTGTATATGTGTATGACTGTGTATGGGGTTGTGTATGTGTGTGTGACTGTGTGTCTGGGTTTTATATGTGTGTGTATGGGGTTGTGTATGTGTGACTGCGTATGAAGACATCTCAATTCTGTGCCCCAGAGCCCTGTGCCCCCAGGGTGGACAGTCAGGCATGGCTGTTGTGGGCAGCAGGTGGGGCAGCCGGGAGGGCCCCGGGCTCTAGCCCTGGCTTCCAGCTCCAGCCTGCCCTCGGCTCAGCCAGCGCTGTGTCTGCTCCCCGCTCCGCCAGCTGGTTGGAGTGGGCGTGAAGGCTGTGCCTTTCTGTGCTCCAGACCCCACACTGGAGGAGGGGGGTTTGGGGTGTGGGCCTTCTGTCCCTGTCTGACTTTGGAAAGTGCGGTAGCCATCCTGACCTTTGGAGTGGACGGTGGCGGGCTCTTGTTGAGCCCACCCCTAAGGAGTGGCCTGGTTTGAGGCTGCTCGCGGAGCGGGGCGCCCGGGGCCTGAGCTGCAGCTCGCCGACTAGCCTGGAGAAGCTGGACGGGAGGCACTCAGCCTTTGCTTATTCCTTCCTCTCGGCAGGCACTTCTCTGGTCCAGCAGCTGATGACCGTCCTGATCCGCAAACACAGCCAGCTCTTCACTCCGAGGACCACAGAGGGGCCAGCCTCCCCACGCGGGGGCCCACCGTGCACCGTAGGATGGGGCTCTGAGGAGGTCCCCAGGGACGACCAGGCGGAGCCGGGCAGTCCCAGCGCCCCCTGCCTGCCCCCGCACAGGACCTCTTCTCTGGATGGGGCTGCCGTGGCGGCACTCTCCAGAAGCTCTCCCCCGGGCCTGGGGGGCCGATGCACCAGCCCTGGGAAGAAGGTGCAGACTCTGCCCAACTGGAGGGCTTCCTTCCGGCAGTCAGGGTCCCGGTCGGGGAGTCCGAAGGTGGGCACCTCATCCCTGGAGGTCCCCATCATCTCTGGAGGGAACTGGCTCATGAATGGGCTGTCCTCCCTGCGAGGCCACCGCCGGGCCTCATCAGGAGACCGGCTCAAGGACTCGGGCTCCGAGCAGAGACTCTCCACCTACGACAATGTGCCCCCACAGGGCTCCTTCCCCAGCACGCCCAGTGTGGCCAGCCTGCCGTGGTCTGGGGTCTCCTCCTGCGAGGCCTCGGCCAGGGGCTCGGTCAGCAGCTGCCCAGCATGCCGGGCCAGCGACTCCTCTGCCTGCAGTTCCCTGCACATCGAGGGGGCCCGCGAGCCCTCCCCCGTGCTCAGCAGCAGCGAAGAGCGCAGATCCCTGGGTCTGGACCGTGGCCTGGATGGAGTGGGCGCCTGCATCAGCAGCAGCGAGCCCAGTGAGCCGGGCAGCCCTGCCCAGGACCACGCCCGCCGAACTGAGGTTCTCCAGGGTCTGGTCACAGAGCTCAGAGCAGAGCTGTGCCGGCAGAGGACTGAGTATGAGGCGAGCGTGAAAAGGTAAAAAGCCTGTTGGGCGAGTGCAAGACTGGCACTCCTGGGCTGGGCAGAGCCCTCGCAGCCAGCAGCTCACTGGGCACTGGTCCTGGGCAATCAGCCTCTGGCTTGGAAAGAGTGCTCCTGGAGGCAGGGCCCAGAGCAGCCAGCCCCCAGGAAGCTGCCTTTCTGGGAGAAGGTTCCCTAGGACAGGGCCGGGAATGGAGGGATGGGGGTCCTCTGTCTGGGGAAGCTAGGGTGAGGGCCTGGCCTGCAGCCAGGACTCCAGGAGGCCAGCTGAATAAAGGAGTGTCAGAATCTCAGCCTGAGCTGCTCAGGGTGCCTTTGATGGAGCGGTTCAGAGTGGAGGTCCCTACGTGGCCCTCAGGGAGGAGGCAGGCCCCCTAGTATGTCCTGTAGTTCAGGAGCGGGGGAATGGGGCGGGGCCTCCGTGCACTGCAGGCCCCAGGCCAGCCTGGCTGGCTGACAGTGGCTGGGCCTGGTGTAGAGTGAGGACATCTGGATGGAAATCCAATTTCCTCTGAAAAGGGAGCTGACCTTGCTGAGCCAAGCCCTCCTTCCACTGGGTCACAGAAGACGCCCCGTGACACCCTTTAAGGCTTGCAGGCTGGCTCACTGATGGGCCCTGGTTCCGTCCTCTCAGCCCCTGCGTGCAGAGGGCTTTTCCCTTCATTATAGTCACCAGCAGAGCCCATGGGTCTTCCCAGGTGGCACTAACGGAGACAGACATGGGTCTCGGGTTTGATCCCTGGGTCCGGAAGATCCCCTGGGGGAGGACATGGCAACGCACTCCAGTATTCTTGCCTGGAGAAGCCCGTGGACAGAGGAGCCTGCTGGGCTACAGTCCGTAGGGTTGCAGAGTCAGACACAACTGAAGCGACTTAGCACGCACGCAGGGCCTACGCTAGACAGAGAGCAGGGCTTCCATCAACATCTCAGACCCTTTAGCTCCTTTCGCCCCAGGCCTTGCATCGGCTGACTGACCTATGAACCCGTGTCCCACTCACTAGCAGAAGGCTTCAGTGGGCTCTGAGTGCTGCTTTTTTCCATCAAACAGTGGAGGCTGAAAGGATTTGCGCTTCTGTTTGAGCATGGGATTCCCACGGGGAGCTGGAATGGCAGCATTTGACCCTCTCGTCCTGCTGGCAGCTGTCTCCTGGGTGCCTGGGGAGTCAGGGGTGTGCCAGTTCTGTGTTCCTGGTGGGAAGATGGGAGCAAAGGGGCTAAGGCAGTGGCCACTGCCAGGGGGAGATCGGGGTAGGTGGGGTCACAGCAGGTGATATCTGAGCCAGGACTTGGCTCAATAGGAGCCAAGGACCAAAAGGATTGTGCTGAACACGGATGAGGAAGGACACCGCATGAGTGAGACCCAGGGTGTAAAACTGTGGGGAAAACCCGCAGGGTAAGCAGTGGGTGGGACCCCCAGGCAGAGACAGCAGCGGGAACCCGCTGCAGATTCACCAGATGACAAGCGCTGCCGAAGCCGAGCTTGCAGAGCACACAGGGCGTGACGCTGTCTGAGGGCAGCCTCAGTGGGGGTCAGAATCCACCTGTCGCCTCCTTGGCCATTTGTGGAGGCAACTCAAGCTTTCACCTTCTCGGGGGCTGCAGTTCTCTGGGGAAATGCAGTACTGCTGTCTGGTGGGCTCTGGGTTCAGTCCTGCACACACTGTGCATCTGCTGAGTGCCCAGGCGGGCTCTGAAAGCGCGGTGGGTGGGGCTGGGGTGGGGGCAAGGCCTTTTACCAGGAGTGATGCTTTGCTTGTGTTCCCAGTGAGACGAGAGGCTGCTGGCAGGCCTAGAGCTCTTTGATCACTCTGATGAGTTGTGCTGCCTGCTGTGTGCAGGAGCGCGTGACAAGGCAGAGACCAGTTAGGCGGCCACGGAGATCCAGGCCAGACCTGTGGGTGGCATGGACCTCAGAGGCGGCAGTCGAGGTGGGCAAGTGGCCAGATTCAGAACATTTTTGAGTTTTTTCAGTTGATCAGATGTGGGATGAGAAAAATAGCTGACTTGAGGGACACCATTTTTGTTTTGGAAGAAGGTGGTCTCTGAGTGAAGAGACGGGCTGTAGGAGGGTGACTTGGGAAAGGAGGGCAGGAAGTCACAGGAGCAGGAGCTGTGGGTCTGTTAAGCTGTAGATGCTTATTAGGTTTCTGAGTGGGCTTGAGGGAGACAAAGATTAAGGGTTGTCACTCAACCTGTCACTCACACACCACTCCTGTGGTGCTTGGAACCTGAGGCTGGACAGAATCCCTCTAGGAGTGGCGTGGAAGGAAGAGGGGTGGCCCAGGCCATTCCCCAGAGCACTAGGGGACGAGGAGGGTCTGGTGAAGGAGGGGCCCAGAGGGGAGGAGCAATGAAGAGGCTCATGGGGGGCCTGCTGCCCCCACTGTGGGGAGCGGTCTTCTGACACTGTGTCCCCCCAGATGGGAGGTTAGAGAAAAGGGAGGCTTTTTCCTTCTCCATGTTTTTTTTTTTTAATCGAAGTATAGCTGATTTACAGCATTGTTAATTTCTGCAGTGATGCAGTTTTACTATGCATATATATATATATTTCCACATTCTTTTCCATTATGGGTTATCCCAGGATACTAAGTACAGTTCCCTGTACTATAAAAAGGACCTTGCTGTTTATCCATCCATACACACACACACACAGTTTGCATCTGCTCATCCTGAACTCTGAATCCCTCCCTTCCCCACCCCTTCCCCTCGCCCTCGGTAACTACAAGTCTGTTCTCTGTATCTGTGAGTATTTCACAGGTGAGTTGATCTGTGTCACATTTTCGATTCTATATACGGTATCTGTCTCTCTCTTTCTGGCCTCCTTCACTCAGTATGATCTCTCCATCCATCCATGTGGCTGCTAACTCAAGCTTTCACCTTCTCGGGGGCTGCAGTTCTCTGGGGAAATGCAGTACTGCTGTCTGGTGGGCTCTGGGTTCAGTCCTGCACACACTGTGCATCTGCTGAGTGCCCAGGCGGGCTCTGAAAGCGCGGTGGGTGGGGCTGGGGTGGGGGCAAGGCCTTTTACCAGGAGTGATGCTTTGCTTGTGTTCCCAGTGAGACGAGAGGCTGCTGGCAGGCCTAGAGCTCTTTGATCACTCTGATGAGTTGTGCTGCCTGCTGTGTGCAGGAGCGCGTGACAAGGCAGAGACCAGTTAGGCGGCCACGGAGATCCAGGCCAGACCTGTGGGTGGCATGGACCTCAGAGGCGGCAGTCGAGGTGGGCAAGTGGCCAGATTCAGAACATTTTTGAGTTTTTTCAGTTGATCAGATGTGGGATGAGAAAAATAGCTGACTTGAGGGACACCATTTTTGTTTTGGAAGAAGGTGGTCTCTGAGTGAAGAGACGGGCTGTAGGAGGGTGACTTGGGAAAGGAGGGCAGGAAGTCACAGGAGCAGGAGCTGTGGGTCTGTTAAGCTGTAGATGCTTATTAGGTTTCTGAGTGGGCTTGAGGGAGACAAAGATTAAGGGTTGTCACTCAACCTGTCACTCACACACCACTCCTGTGGTGCTTGGAACCTGAGGCTGGACAGAATCCCTCTAGGAGTGGCGTGGAAGGAAGAGGGGTGGCCCAGGCCATTCCCCAGAGCACTAGGGGACGAGGAGGGTCTGGTGAAGGAGGGGCCCAGAGGGGAGGAGCAATGAAGAGGCTCATGGGGGGCCTGCTGCCCCCACTGTGGGGAGCGGTCTTCTGACACTGTGTCCCCCCAGATGGGAGGTTAGAGAAAAGGGAGGCTTTTTCCTTCTCCATGTTTTTTTTTTTTAATCGAAGTATAGCTGATTTACAGCATTGTTAATTTCTGCAGTGATGCAGTTTTACTATGCATATATATATATATTTCCACATTCTTTTCCATTATGGGTTATCCCAGGATACTAAGTACAGTTCCCTGTACTATAAAAAGGACCTTGCTGTTTATCCATCCATACACACACACACACAGTTTGCATCTGCTCATCCTGAACTCTGAATCCCTCCCTTCCCCACCCCTTCCCCTCGCCCTCGGTAACTACAAGTCTGTTCTCTGTATCTGTGAGTATTTCACAGGTGAGTTGATCTGTGTCACATTTTCGATTCTATATACGGTATCTGTCTCTCTCTTTCTGGCCTCCTTCACTCAGTATGATCTCTCCATCCATCCATGTGGCTGCAGGTGGCATTAGCTCTTTTTTTATGACTGACTAGTATTACACTGTGTGTGTACACACACACACACACACACACACACACACCTTCATCTGCTGATGGACCTTCAGGTTATGTCTATGTCTCGGCTATTGTAAGACAGTGCTGCTGTGAACACAGGGGTGCATGTGTGCTTTTGAATTAAGAGTTTTGTTTGGGTGTATGCCTAGGAGGGGGACGGCTGGATCACATGGCAACTCATATTTTTGTATGTTTTTGATTTTTTTTTTTACTTTTGACCATGCCACATGGCTTATGAGATCTTAGTTCCCTGGCCAGGGATTGAACCCAGGCCCTTGGTGGTGAAAGCGCAGAATCCTAACCACTGGTGCATGTGTGTGTGTGCACGTGCACACACACACACACGTGCGTGGGTATATGCATGCACGCACACACGCATTGGTTGTGTCCAACTCTTTGCGACCCCATGGGCTGTAACCTGCCAGGCTCCTCTGTCCACAGAACTTTTCAGGCACGGATACTAGAGTGGGTTGCCGTTTCGTACTCCAGGGGGATCTTCCCAACTCAGGGGTCGAGCCTGTCTCTTGCGTCGTCTTAATGCTTTACCCCGTGCCAGCTGAGAAGCCCCCCTAACCACCGGACAGCTGGGGAATTTCTATTTTTAGTTTTTGGAGGAACCTCCATACTGTTCTCCTTAGTGGCTACACCAACTTACATTCCCAGCAGTAGATAAGAGGGTTCCCTTTTCTCTGCATCCTCTTCAACACTTATTATCTGTAGACTGTTTAATGGTGGCCGTGCTGACTGATGTGAGGCGATGCTTCATTGTGGCTTTGCTTTGCATTTCTCTAAGGATGCGTGATGTCAGCATCTCTTCCCGTGCCTGTTGCCCATCTGTTACCTCATCTTTGGGCTTCCCTGATAGCTCAGTTGGTAAAGAATCCACCTTCAATGCAGGAGACCCTGGTTCGATTCCTGGGTCGGGAAGATCTGCTGGAGAAGGGAAAGGCTACCCACTCCAATATTCTGGCCTGGAGAATTCCAGGGACTGTGTGGTCTGTGGGGTCACAGAGTTGGAGATGACTGAGTGACTCTCACTTTCCACCTTATCTTTGGATACTGTCTGTTTAGGTCTTCTGTCCATTTTTCAATTGTTTTTTCGTTATTGGATGAGCTGTTTGTATGTTTTGGAAATTAATCCTTTGTTGGTCACATCATTTGCAAATACTGTCTCCCAGTCCCTAGTCTCTTTTCATTTTAGTTTCCTTTGCTGTAAGTTTGATTAGCTTCCATTTGTTTATTTTTGCTTTTATTTCTGTTGCCTTGGGAGACTGATCCAAGGAAACATAGGCACAATGTCAGAGAATGTTTCGCCTGTGCTCTCTTCTGGGACGTTTATGGTGTCATGTCTTACTATTCAGGTCTTTTAGCCATTTCGAGTTTATTTTTCTGTATCGTGTGAAGGTATGTTCTAACTTCACTGATTTGCACACAGCTTCCACCTTTCCCAGAACCACCTGCTGAAGAGACTGTCTTTCCCCCCTTGCATGTCTTGCCTCCTTTTTCAAAGGTTAGTTGGCCGTGGGTGTGTGGGTTACTTCTGGGCTCTCTCCTGCTCCGTTGCTCCGAGTCTGTCTCTGTGCTGATGCCATGCTGTTTTGATTACTGCAGCTCTGCAGTATTCTCTCAAGTCTGGGAGTGTCATGCTTCCTGCTTTGTTCTTTTTCCTTAGGATTGCTTTGGCAATTCTGGACCTTTTACAGTTCCATATACATTTTATTTCTTCTGTGAAAAATGTCATGGGTAATTTGATAGGGATTGCACTAAACCTGTGCTTGTTTTGAGTAGCATGGCTGTTTTAACAATATTCCTCCCATCTCAGAGATGGGGTCATGGTTCAACTTCCGCTATTAATGTTTTGTAGTTCTCAGCACGTAAGTCTTTCACTGCCTTGGTGAGGTTTATTCCTAAGTTTTTTGTCTGTTTCTTGTTCTTTTGATGCAATTTTAAAGGGGGTTGTTTCATTGTCAGTGTAAAGAAATGCAACCAATTTCTTTCCGGCAGTCTTTCATCTTGCTACCTTGCTGAATTCGTTTATCAGTTCTGCTAGTTTTCGTGTGGAGTCTTTAGGGTTTTCTACATACAGTGTATGTCATCTGTATATAATGACGGTTTTACCTCTTCCCTCCTAGTTTAAATACCTTTTATTTATGCCTCTTGCCTGATCCATGGGTCTAGGACTTCCAGTACTGTATGTAATGTGAGTGGGCCTCCCTGTCTTGTTCCGGATTCCAGCACTTCTCCATGCTTTGTCTTCAGTAGCTACGGGTGAGGGCCTAGGCCTTGCGAGGGTGGGAGGAAGGGGTGTTTGCTCCGCGCGCATCCTGAGCCAGGGAAATGCTGCAGGCCTCCGTAGCCCATTGTAGCTGCGGCGCACGGTGGAAGGTCAGCCCTGCACTTTCAGGGCTGTTTGCATCCTGCCCACAGTTTACGTCTTGTAGTCAGTTTGGTTCCCAGAGCCAGGCACAGCCTGCCCCTGAGGCCTCAGAGGAGTGGGTCATCTAGTTGAAAAGATGAAAGGCTGGTGGTGTACTCCGTGGTAGCAAAAAGGAGCAGTGTCTGACACGCTGGGGAGGATCAAGAGAAGCTTACCAGAGGGTGGCATGGGCTGGGGTGTGAAGGCCGAGAGAGGGTGGAAGGTGAGGCGGCAACCTGAGTGGGGATTCCTGTGAGTCGCTGTGTCTGGCTGGAGCTCAGTGGGTTCCTAGTTGCTGTGTCTGGCTGCAGCTTGGTGGGTTCCTAGTTGCTGTGTCTGGATGGAGCTCGGTGGCTCTTGGGAAAACAAGGGGCCAGTTTCCTGCTTCCCTCTGGGCGCAGGGCTCAGTCCTGTCCTCTGCCAGGGGGCGGCCCAGCCCTCACTAATCCAGGTAGCCAGGCGGGAGGCTAGTGGTTTTCTACTTGATTGAGAACTCAGGGCGGGCCCCAACCTTGAGTGCCAAAGGCCAAGAGGAGGATCTCTGCGAGGTGGAGCCCCAGAGTCTTGTGAGGACATGCGGTCTGTGAAGCCTCGCCTGGCACCGGGTCTGAATGCACAGCTTCCTCCCCCTTGGGTATCAGGTCTGAACAGCTGCTTTACCCCAACAAGTGTTGTCTGCCGACAATGGAGCTCGCTTGCAAACCTCAGCCCAAGTCTAAAGCGGTGTCTTTCTTCTTTCATTTTTTAAGACTCGAAGAAGGTAGTGCTGACCTGAGGAAACGAATGTCACGGCTAGAAGAGGAACTAGACCAAGAAAAGAAAAAGTGCACGATGCTGGAGATAAAGCTGAGGAACTCGGAGCGGGCTCGGGAAGACGCGGAGAGGAGGAACCAGCTGCTACAGGGAGAGATGGAGACATTCTTTGCAGCCCTGGGAAGCTCGGCTGTTGGGCAAAAGGTGCCAGGGCGCTGAAGGGAAGGGGGCAGCAGAGCTCAGGTGCCAGGGCGCTGAAGGGAAGGGGGCAGCAGAGCTCAGGTGCCAGGGCGCTGAAGGGAAGGGGGCAGCAGAGCTCAGGTGCCAGGGCGCTGAAGGGAAGGGGGCAGCAGAGCTCAGGTGCCAGGGCGTTGAAGGGAAGGGGGCAGCAGAGCTCGTTTCCGCTGCGTGCTTGCCTTCCCGGACTTCCGCAGCCTCGAGAGGAGCCGAAGCCTTTGCAGCTGGACCTGGGCCTCAGTGGTGCCAGCAGATCCAGCACGGGCTGGAGAGAACAGTCCTGACACCCCGTCAGGAGCCTGAGCCCCACTCGGGATCTGGAGGCTGCTCCAACCATGCACGGTGTGGCAGACATCAGAGCGGCAGTCCCGTGACCGCCAGAACAGACGGCACTTGGGATCTGAGCAGCCCACCAGGACCTTTCTGCACTCTTTATTAAATGTGCTCTCAAAGCATGATGCCTGGGTGCCTGACTCCTTTATGGTCGTGCAGCGGGAGGGTACCAAGTGGCCTCTTCCGCTTCTCACAGGGTTGGAAGTCCTCCAGGTGTCCCGCGGGTGGGATGGCATGGAGGAGCCTTGAGAAGCGGACGACAGAGCTCTCTGAGCAGCCAGTGTTATGGCCACTGACGCTGAGCAGGCACATCTGTGTGCTGTCCGCTTGACCTCCTGCGCCCAAGGCAGGATGGCTTTCCTCACTGCTTGCTCCCCCGCCCGCCGCCTGAGCGTCTGCAGCTGGGGTCTGTTGGGAATCTCTCTCCAGCCTTCTGCTGTAACCTGCTGTCCTTTGCATGGCCCTAGCTCTGCTGCAGAGCCAGAGCCCGTGAGTCAGGGCTCAGCAGGGGTGCGGCGCTCCCTGCTTCTGCTCCCCTGGGTATGTGCAGGGTGAAGGCACGGTTCCATAATGGAGAGGTGAGCCTGTTATGTGCAGGGTGAAGGCATGGCTCCGTAACAGAGAGGTGAGCCCGTTATGTGCAGGGTGAAGGCATGGCTCCGTAACGGAGAGGTGAGCCCAAGTGACAGCCGCCCCTCAGCTGTGCCCACCCCCTTTGCAGATTCCCCTCGAGCTGATGCCAATCCCTCTCCCTTCCCTGCCTGCTTACCTCCAGTTCATCCTCAAGGCTCCATGCGGGCAGTTCCTTTAAGCCTTTCCCTGGCTGCCACCGCACTCAGCCCAGGCCTGGGCCAGAGTTCCTCAGGATGGACCTTCAGTGGCAGCAAAGCAGCCGCCTCTGGGCAGAGGGGACTGGCGTCTGGAGAGCAGGCAGTGCTAGTGCCACCCCTTCACTCGCCCCTGCTCACAGCATCCCTCCCTGTCACTTTTCACCATCCTCAGCAGCCAACTGCAATGGTTTTGTGGGGAGTGGGGTCACCAAAGTGCCCCGCTTTCTGACTGCCATCCCTGGAGAATTCACTCAGGCCAGCTAGCCCTCTACCTGGAGTCGGGTATAAACTATCACAGCAGTGCTCCAAATGCCAGGGGGCTAGTGCTCCCATAAGCGCTGGCTCTGTGTCATCAAGGCGCAAGCCCACAGGCCCAGGCTGACCAGGAAATCCTGTGGCAGTGAGGAGGCTGATGCTGGGCCCTCAGCCAGGTCACTGGTGGCCTCAGCAGCCAAGAGGAAAGGTGCCTGCCCAGGGCCCTCAGCAGCATCAGCTGCCAGGATTCTCTCGGGGAGCTCTGAGGGGCGGGGTCGGTGGGCAGCGCCTCCTGCATCGGCTCCCAGGAGTGTGGGCGAGCAGCTCTCCCAGGGGGTAAAGCATCGCCCTCCTCCTGCTGTTCAGGAGAAAGAAAGCAGTATGGAGTGACTGACTGCTCACAACAACTCAGTAACACAGGCATTAACCTCATGCTCCCTAGTCAGTGGAGAAATAGGCCAGGAAGAGAGAGGAGAGAACACCAATGTATCTTATGGTCCTCAGTTCTGCTAACTTTGACCTAGAGAAAAAATGCTGCCAGGCTATGAAAGGAGCAGAAAGGCCCAAATGGACCCCAGGTGATGACAGGGACGCTGTCTGTCTGCTCAGCCATCACCCGTGGCAGAGGCTCAGCTTTTGGCCAAGTGCTTGGCCCAAACCAGCTTGTGAGCCGCACTGCCACCTGCTGGCAAATCGTAAGGCCTGCAGATTCAATTTTTCTCTGAAACTTGGGCAGTACTCAGTAGACATTCTGTCCTCCAATCCCCATTTAATTAGCACTCTCCATCACGTTTGTAAAACAGACTGACCTCCGGCTGTAAATCACACTGAGACTGGGCGGCTCTGTCCCAGCACCCTGTCCCACCCACCACATTCTCCCCAGCTCAGTTGCATTCGTAGAACCTGCTGGGGACTCGAGTTATTCCTATTACTGTAATGACATCATCCAACATTAAACACACTGACGCAGCCAGAGACTGTCATACCAAGTGAAGTCAGAAAGACAGACAAACGTCATGGGATATCGCTCAGTGCTATCCGCTCAGTAGACAAACATCATGGGATATCACTCAGTGCTATCCGCTCAGTAGACAAACATCATGGGATATCACTCAGTGCTATCCGCTCAGTAGACAAACATCATGGGATATCACTCAGTGCTATCCACTCAGTAGACAAATATGGGATATCACTCAGTGCTATCCACTCAGTAGACAAACATCATGGGATATCGCTCAGTGCTATCCGCTCAGTACACAAACATCATATGATATCACTCAGTGCTATCCGCTCAGTAGACAAATATGGGATATCATCACTCAGTGCTATCCGCTCAGTGAGACAAACATCATATGATATCACTCAGTGCTATCTGCTTAGTGGAATCTAAAGTATGACAAATGAACCTCTCATCTATGAAACAGAAACAGAATCACAGACCCAGAACAGACCGGTAGCTGGGGAGGGAGGGGCTTGGGGGAGCAATGGAGTGAGAGGCTGGAGCTAGCAGGTGTGGGCTTTTATACATAAGATAGATAAACAACGTTTCCATGTGTAACATAGAGAACTATATTCAATATCCTATGAGAAGCCATAATGGAAAAGAATATAAAATATATATATATAAACCACTCTGCTGTACAGCAGTAATTAACACTGTAAGTCAACTATATACTTCAATTAAAAAAATAAATTTGAGAATCTGATGAAGGCTATAGACCCATTGAAGAAGAAAAACAACCACATATACAAAAAATTTAGCTTTCAAAGACCTCTAGAAGCCTGACTAAACTCTGTAATCAAAGTTTAGAGATTAAGGGATTAATAGTAAATTCTTAAATTTGAAAATAATATTAAGTAAATCAATGAATTATAAATGTGAAAAGACAGGGAATCAATTTTTTGAAATCCTACATGAATGCTTTAGAAAGATTCAGTAACCACAACTTACTAAGAAAAAATTGCCAAATTATCAATGAATCAAACATACTACAGTGGAAAATTGGTTTAAAAAAAAAATCTAGGATTCTGCTCTCAAACTACTTCTAAAAATTTTTAAATTCTTTTAAAATTTGTGTTTTACTCTAAAGAAAAAACTGGAAATTTTGTCTTACACTGAAAAAAAAAAAGTTGGCTTACTTTTAAAAAGCCTGGTAAGTGCCCCATGTTAGAAGACAATTTTAAGAATGTGTGTACATGAAAGAGCGAGCCAGAGGCGAAGACAAAATGCAGAGGGAAAGGCACTCCTGGCTCACCCGGCTGGCAGAAGAGTGGGCCAGGTGCGAACTGCGCTCACTCCTCACACCAGGAGGACTTTAGAGCAGAGTCCAGGCAACCAGGCTCCAATCTGTGGGCAATAAACGGGGTCAGTCACAATATCCCCTGGGTCCTGGGCAGGGCCCCAGCCCCTGGAGGGCTCTCCCGGGACCCCCCTAGTCCCATCGCAGGGGGCTGCGAGAGGGGCGGCAGCAGCGGCGTGGGGCAGCTGCCGTGCGGCTCAGCCGAGACACTGACCGTGTGATGAAGCCGAGACTGCAGGACAGGGAGGGGCAGTGGCTTGGTGAGGTCCAGGCAGAAGTCTGCACGAGCAGCAGCGCCTTGCTGGCACGGCGGGAGATGGACGGGCCGGAGCCAGGCAGGGGCCAGGCCCTGTAGGTCCTGTCGATTACCGAAGAGGGACTTTTATTTGAAGGAATACTGGAAAGCATTTAAGGGCTTTAAATAAACAGACATGAACTGGCTTGCATTCAACAAGGCAGGCTATTTTGGCCCCTGCTATTTTGGACAGTAGCTAAATCTGCCCACAGAGGAGGAGCAGCAGGGAAGCTAGTCAGGGAACTATAGGTGGGGTCCGGGCCAGCGGAGCACAGTGTCAGGCCCGAAGCTAGCAGGAAGCCACGGAGGCCCGCATGGCAGCGGAAGAGAAGACCTGCGCCCAGGCCGGTCTTTCCAGAAGTGCAGATGTGACCAGAAGCAGAGACGGGGGGCCAAGTGGAAGGCAGAGGAGAGCTTCCACAGGCGATTACTGGAGCACACGCGTGTGCTGCCAGGAGCGATCCAGCAGAGGGAAAGTCTGGTGAGGAAGAGAGGAGCGCGCCATGACGAGGAGAGGCGATTCTGAAAAAAAGAAACAAGACCAGGAAAAGTGGGAGGGCTGGGTTCAAGAAGAGGCAGGGAGACGGGGCTGTGGTCGAGGCAGGTTTCTGGAAATGCATACCGGAGTCTGAGAAGCCTCGAAAAATGACGAGCGTGCTTACCTTCAACGAGCAGCCCCCAAATTTATTTGAGCACGAAACCCTTTATTCACATAAGCCTTCTTAGGCAGCAGCGTGCGGTGGTCAGAGTGAAAACTGGAGGGAGACCATCCAGACTCCGATCCTGGCCCCACCACACGGTTGTGTAGCTCTGAGCAACTTGCTCAGCATCCCTGCGCCTCAGTGTGGTCACCTAAGAGGGGAGAGTAACAGTTCTTACCTCATAAAGTTGCTATAAAAACTCTGAGCTCATACAGTCGCAGCGCTTAATGCCCGGCATAGAGTAAGCTCTCCACGAACACTGCTACTCATTCAACACAGAGCTAGTGTTCTGTGCAGCTCACTTTGGGAGTCGAGTCCTGGCAGGGTCTTGGGCAGCGGGGGGGCGTGCTGCCCACTTCGGCGGCCTGGTCTGCGCCTCCTCCCTTCCCCAGCCCTCTCTGGCCTCCTCCAGGGGCGTCCTGCCATCTCCCCAGTTCCCTTCTCAGTAACGCCTGGAGCGGGACCTACCGCACTCGTTGCAGCATCCTGCATCCCACTCGTTACTGCTCCTGGTGAGGAGTTGGTACTTCGTTCTTCAAGGCAGCTGAGAATGAATGGAGGGACCACATCAGAACCACCTGCTCCCTCTGACTCCTTCTGAGAAAACAGAGCCACAGAGAGTCTCCGCCACCGCTGGAGGCGAGGCAGCCAGTGCGAAGCCGGATTCAGTCCGGAGTCGCAGCGCTGCGTGCCGCTTCCTGACACCAGATCGTGGAAGCAGCGAATGTGGAGTTTCAGGGGACAGCAACAGTATGGAAGACAGGTCCTCTGTCAATAACTTATCCAGACCAACTTTACTGAATGCCTACTTCCCAGTCATTGTGAACAGGCTCTTCCGTCCAAGGGATTCCGGGTGAAGCACCGGGGAAGATAAGCACACAGGATGCCCTCGCAGAACGGGAGAGGCGTAGGGCACACTGCTGTCTCCCAGGACAGAACGGTGAGTGCGTGAGCAAATGAACAGGGCAAGGGAGCATGCAACAGGGACAGGAAGGAGAAAGCCTTGCAGAGCAGCTTTACCGGAGGAGGAACGATCAGATCCGGCCTTCAGCCATGAAGGTTTCAAATGAACAAGTGGCGGGAGTAACGCGCAAAGATTAAGGCATATGTCCCGGAGGAGGTTCAGCTGGAATGAACTGAATGGCAGGAATGACACCCAAACAGCAAAAGAATCAAAACAATGTTAAACTATCCTACTTCTCAGAAAGTAAAAAACAACAAAAAATCCTCAGTCAATACTGATGTTGAGGCGCTTCTCTCAAGGGAGAATTATTCTTACCAACCACATGGAGATTGAGACTACTGGGGATGAACAGGATGACTTGGGGAGCAGCATGTATTTAAGTTCTCAAATGGGAGGCCACACAAAATTCCTCCCTCTCGCTTCAATATTTGCCCATTATCTTAAACCATTTCTATTCCTTTCCACGGCTAAATCAACAATTATATTTGCTTTACATGGATTATCCTGATAGAAGTACACACAGTCAATCATTTCCGCAGCCCTGTAAAAGACTCATCTCCCATCCTATGACAGATAAAGCAGCCCCGGATCGGCAAAGCTGAGATTTGTCCAAGATTACCAAACTCTCCATCTGGAGGTCAGGCTAGTCTGGATCCCTGACTCAGTAGATCCTACCCTCTCCAGGACTGTGTCTCATCAAGGCACAGGTGCTTCTGAATTCTCCCTTTTAACTTGTTCTGACCCCTCAGTCTACCCTTTGTCTCTCAAGACACTGTCATAATTCTTTGTATCTCCTGCCAACTTTTTGAAAGTACTTTTTACTGCTGCTTTACCACTCACACGATCCTCAGCAATCAGAACTATGCCCCTGCCTGTTCAGGTAACTCCAAGTCTTATTTGTTACATCCAGCAGGGATCCCCTCTCCTTTCCCTCTGTCTACAAAGTGACACTGATGAAAATGGTGCCCAGGCCACGCAGGCGCGTGGCACAGACTCCATTAGGGAACAGACTGTGTGACAGAGGCTGGCAGGCAAGTAGGGAGCAATCCTTCCTTTTCTTCCACTCTTGGAACACTAAATGGCCAGCTCACGCCACACCTGAAGTGTGTTCCGTTCATGAGCTGAGATGTACAGACTGTAAAATACACCCTGGGTACTCTCCCCGAACAACCTCTTGTGTGCTGACCAATCAGCCCCAAATGCCAGTCTTGCCAGCTTCACTTACGTGATGGTAATCTAAATCCCCAACTTTCCATTCTCAATACGTGCAGAGGACCTCAGTTCTCTCAGCTCTCTGGCTTCCCAGTCCCCGCGCCTCCACTCCCATCAGACCCGCACGCACCGTCGGTTATTCCAAGCCTGTCCACATTGACTCCATTCACAAACGAGCAGTCCCTGCTAAACGTTCCGCTCCGGATCTACTCTTCAGTCTTACCTCCCATCACGCTCTCTCTAGTCACAGCCCACTAAGCCATTCTTCACTTCTCATTCCCTTTATGTGGGAATGCCCTTTTCTCCAAACTTTCCTTAAAAAATGCTGCTTCTGCAAAACCTCTCATTTCCTCTAATCGGTCCTTCCCTATGTTCCTTCAGCATGACCTTTGCTCCTCCATACAAAACTTATTTCGATCAGGCTTACTAGACTCGAGTGTCATAATTTTTAGATCTTCTAACGCAGGATCTCTGACATATATGTACACACAGATGGAGTTAAATGAAATGCGTTACCAAGCACGAAAGCAGAGACAACAGGATACGGTGAACGAATTATCTCAGAAGTCTAACTTCACAGAACACATTTGAAGTTATCTTTTAGTTTCAAATGAAGTCCAAAGACATCCTGCTATAAAAGCTAAGGAAAAAAAAAACAACTCAGTCCACAAAATCAGTACAAATCAATTTTCAGTGACACAGTCAGTGGCTCTTTCAAGGAGCAGTACTAAAATAAATGGCATGCTGCAATTATCAGGAATCACTTCGTTTTATTCGGGGCCGCTAGGGCACTGTGCTCGAGTGGAAGTTCACCTGGCACTCAGCACGGTCGTCCGCTCTTGCCGTCCAGCCCGTCACCGGGGGTTTCGCCGATGACCGTGATGATCAGCGCGTCAGGCTGGCGACGCGTCAGCTAGTGGAGCAGCAGAGGTCAGTGGGTACTCGGCCTTGCCTGTCCTTCCCTCAGAGCCAGGCGAGCGTGAGCGCAGGTGAGGAGGGGTGTGAGCCTGTGGACACGAGGGTTATCTGGAGCAAGAGCGGAGCAAAGCAGGAGGGCCGACAGGCCGGACGCGCGTGAGCAGCGAGCCTGCTCAGCGCGGGCAGATGCGCGGCGAGCGGGAGATGCACAGAGCTAGGGTCCCTGGCTGGCTTGCAAACAGGTCCTTTTAAAATACTTCCTGCCAGCGGTCTGCGGTCCATGTGACTGCTGTCTCACATGGCTACTAGAACTAGGTTAAGGGCATTGAAGCAAATTCCTTTCTTAAGATAACGTTTTTCTAGCAAGTTCAAACACCAGAAAAGTGTAGGTAAGTCGGAAAACCAGGGTGATAGTTTAGCCTTTTCACAATTTATATAAAATCCAAATCTAAGAGACTTGCCCTAGTATCCCTTTAATCCCAAATCCATAGGATATCTGATACCTGCCCAGAAAAACTTTTTACCAAAAATTTGTATTTTGTTTTCAATGAAAAACTCTTAATTTCATAATTTTCATATCACTTTTTTCTTTTTTATTTAAAATATTATAACCAATTAACATACTAAGATAACATTGTTTACATTCCAGTGGTGCATGTTTAATGACGAGGGCATGAATGATTAAAAACCACAATAATTATCTCAGCATTCCCTACAAAGTGCCCCATTTTGTTTTGTCTAGAGGAGGGGAAGAGGAGAGCGAATGAACACAGGGAAGGGAGAGGAATGAAGAAGGAATGGCATCATACAGGGAGAAAAGCAAATGCCAATTATCATACTTAGGTTTCAGGTTTCAAAACCTGTTGAACAGGATAAACTATGAGAAAATAGATGTCACAGTCCAGGTAGACAGCTAGTTCAGTTTTAACTTCATCATTCGGCTAAAAGATTAAGAGCTTCTCAAAAATATACCAAATATCGGGCCTACAAAAGTAATTTATTTCTTCGTAAAATTCACTAAGATTTATTCCTTTTGTAAAATGTAAAGAATGGACTGATATCACGAGCAGGTTTCTACTTACAAAAACAGACAGTAATAATGTCCAACGAGACCATCTAAGACAATTTTCTAAGATACATGGTGAAAGATTTTACAGGTGAGTCTCTCTTACTGATGCAAGGTATATATTTTACATACTTACTGGTATAGTGTTGACATTGGCTATAAAGTACCTAACACACATAATTCACACTCAGTGAAGATCTAACAGTAAGGGCAACTGCTTACTTGGGAAAGCATAGAAAATTAGTGTGAGGTAGTTCAATAAAAACCTAGTTTAATTTGTAAGTTACTGTGAGAATAGAACATTGTGCAAAACTAATCCACAGGTAATATTTCTCAGAAGTTTCAGTAATGAAGAGAATCTAAATCGGAAATGGCCAGAAAGTGTTACTCTTACTAGACTCTCATTAAGAGTGCTTAACTAAGAGCAAGTTAGTTTGAAACTAATTAGGACATTTTTTTCCTTACCAGTTTTTTAATCATACCCCAAACTATACATTTCTGCTTCAATGCCCTTTACCCCTTCATCTTTCATGCTATTCAGGAAAAATCAGTTTCCTCTGATTCAGGAAAAACCTAAGAGAGATCAGCAGAAACACAATGTATACTGAGATGTACAGGATCCAGAGGCAGCACTTCAGAGGGCTGCTAATGACAGAACAGCGGTGTCTGCTCTTCCTACTGGCAAGTTTCCTGGGGTCACGGGGCGTCATGCATTCACTCTACAGCTAGTGTGTGACTAATGAACAACACTCACAAACAAACTACATATTCTTGAAAACAGACTATGTTTTTACCTCAAAATGTTGTACAGGCTTATGTCTAGGCAACAATGATTAGTCACGTCCTCATAGTGGAGCACATACTGGCCGATAGTGTGTGCCAAGTCTTATCTGTGACCCCAAGCGGCTTCATCCACCTGCTACCAATCACACTATCAGATAATCCACATCCTCTTCACCTGCACCTTTTTAGACAACACAACAGGACCAGCATGGAAACAAATAACAAAAGGGCTTATGGGAAAGTCTGCTGTTTGACATGCAATCAAGCTTCTTGCTATTGTTAAGGGGGCTGTGCGACAGCCTTCTAGCTTAACAGGCTGGTGTTTCTCTTAGGAAGTCTGGTGTGAACACACTGTGCCTTTACCAACACAAGGTGTGCACACCAGAAACAACCAGTGGCTGAGGGTGTAGAACAAAATGAGAACTGTGCAGCAGACAGCATGAGAGCGTTGAGATGCTCTATTTTTGTCTATTATAATTAAGCAATCCCAACAATACAATCATTTAACAAACGGTCAGTTTATATTAGAGGGTAACAGAATAGTAACCAGGAAGAAATACACAGAAAGAATTACTTTCCTAACCTAAACGCTGAATAATAAATCTTGGTCTAAATAATTTTCTGACAGTAAAACCATGGGTATATTAAGTATATAAAGTTGAAAATCCAAAGTTATAAGATAAGCAAGGTGGTTTTACTAAGTACTGCTTGACAGAAATCTTATTTCCATTTATTTAAAAAGTGTTTAAGATGTTTTAAAGGTTCAAAAACTTCTAAAAATAAAAAGAAGTTTATTTGACACAGTTAGAGAAGAGGGAAAGTTGTATTGAGATACTGCAGTTTAAAAACCCAGGGCACACAACACTTAAACAGACTTTGTTTTTAGGATGTATCTTAAGTCTACATGACTATTAAGAGTTTCGTTTTCTCTCAATCAACTGAAGCATGCTGCGTGGCAAGTGGAGCTGGCATTTACAGCAAACGACACTGTTAAAACGCCTGGTTTCCTTGCTTAACCAACACGTGTACCAAGAGATGGCTTATCAGCAAGCAAACAGAAAAAGAAGGGAATCTTCTGGGAGCATGTCAGTTGTTAAAGTGCAATAGTGAAATAATCTATTCTATAGAGATAAAGCTAGTTAACTGTCAAGCTAATAAAAACTTAACACATTCGTGCTCAGATTCTCCTGAAACTGCAAATCCAATCCTATTTCTACAATTCAAGAGGTGTTATAGTCTCAAAACTTTATTTTGCCTAATAAAATTAATGCACCCTGTCATATGAGTAGAAAAGGAATTAATAAAAAGACTGCCACTTCAAAAGAGGCTGGAAATCATGGCTTAAACAATCAAATACAATCTTACTATTTCAAAGCATATAAAATGGCTGTTGGTGCATTTTGATCCTAAATATTGCACATTAACAATGACCTAAAATACCTTATTCAAAAGGAATTTTGCACTGAATACATGAATACCATGCCAAGTGGACTTTCATATGCCACACGTTGAATCACACCAGTTCCTACTTCTGCTGGTCATCAATTCCATTGGGCTTTCTGCCTAGAACTTTTTGCTTATTTAAGTTTGCATTTCCCAGTTCATTACAAGAAATCCCTCTTGTTCCAAAAATAATAAAAAGTGCCTGGGGCATTACAGACAACATATTGCAGAGATAATGAGACTTCAATGACATTTTACTTAAGAAAAATTCTGTTATAGAGAAATAATTCTGCAGATATAAAATGTAAACAATTAACATACAACTGTCAGGAGCAGCACCATTCTCACACTATTCAACATCCACATCGTGTGTTTTACTGAAAATTAGGTATTAAAAAATGAAAGACTCAGACTAAGTAACTACCACTTCTGCCTGCTCTGCTCAACATGAAGAAACAGTCCTTAGAAAATGATATCCTATATATGGCTGTGTGCTACTATTCTCAGATGAACGGTATATTGCTCATTTCATACATCACCTACAGAAATCTAAGTAGGCTCTGGAACCTCCCAACAGCTAGTATAAATATGATTATGCCACAGGTAGAATCAAATGGCCAGAAACACCCTGAGAACTGGTGCTCAGCTGACTGACACTCTAACAGGAGACTGAATAGGCCCAAGGGCCCGAGGCTGTAGGAAAGAGAGAGACCAGACTCTCGATCACGGCTAGGACCTACAGCCCGAGCAGATGAGCTCAGTGTGTACAAAAACAGGCTCACAGCTAGCACAGGTGAACCACTGTTTATTTGCGTTGAAATGTATTATTCATGAAGTATCCTCTTGATTTTACGTGATCATAAGCTTTGAGCATGCCACAAATTTGCAGAAAACACCATATTCTCTTACTGTACTGTTGGTGGGTGGGATTCGGGGAAAGGAAGATGGTGGTAGACGCCCAACACTTTCAAAGACATGCTCTGAGTTATTCTGCCATTCAGATGATGGGGCTTTTCCCAAAATTCATATAGGATTACCTATCAATTGTATGTAACTAAATTAGAATTGGCAAGTAGCAAATATTGGAGGTTTTTTTTTTTTTTAAAAAACACGTTCATCATTTACAGTAGTTATTCCTGAATATAACTGGCTACAGGTTATTTTCCCTCACTCCTCTGGGGTTATTTCATTGATAAGCACATAACCCTAAAGGATAGCATCATGAACAAAACATTTGAAATAAATTCTAATAAAAAAAACTATAAAATCTTAAATAATTCATGATATAGGCAAGTCATCACATAATAGTTGCTTTGATAAACAAAATCTTACAAATTCAGTAAAAAAAAATCAGCAGCATAAGATAAAGCAAATATGCAAAAATTTTAAACCATGATAAAATAATTAGGTTTACATTATACAGTTAATTACAGCAAAAATACACAGTTCTGATGCTGTTTTTAAACACAACTTAAGTTTTAAATTACATCACATGAAATTAAAAAAAATAAACTACTTTACTA
>SJYG01000059.1:2288438-2336185 GCA_006410535.1 Litocranius walleri | reverse complement strand
GCCCAAGTAGTCATCTACAGCAGCCCAGAGGCCCAGCCGATGCTTCTAGACTGCTGTCTGTATCCGAGGCCAAGGTCGGATCTGTTGACATTGAGGACACATCATTGGCAGACGACGATGAGGACGGACGCTGAGAGCCACTGGTCACTGCTGCACCTGCGCTGAGAAACAGAACAGCGAATCAGCTGAGACAGAGCTGCAGATCGAGCCACCTGGACTGTACTGACCACAGTGGTCAGTGATTTTTCTTTTGGCTTTAAAGGCTCACTAAACATAATCACAAGTGACACAGCACAACACTGACTCAGCAACCCTTCACTGCGAGCTGCGGGGCGAGGGTCGGGAAAATGTCTGGACGCCTGGAGCCCCTGCCCTTCCTACTAATTTTTCAATTTCAGACAAGAATTATTCAAGACAAGAACTGTCAACTCCAAGCAATATTTAGAAACAACCCTATAGCAAGATTCATGAACTGGCTTCAGACTGTGTGTGAATAATACTGACAATACAGGCAAAACTGTCTGTATTGCATTTTGCTGTAGAGAGGATCTCAAGGGATGTATGACTCAGTTAAAAAAACTACAGCCCCCTAATACTGGGCAGCTTCTATGGAAAAGAGTATGATGGTTCCTCAAAAATTAAAAAGAAAACTGCCATTCAGTTCAGTTGCTCAGTCATGTCCGACTCTTTGTGACCCCACGGACTGCAACACACCAGGCTTCCCTGTCCATCACCAACTCCTTGAGTTTACTCGAACTCATGTCCATTGAGTTGGTGATGCCATTCAACCATCTCATCCTCTTGTCGTCCCCTTCTTCTCCCACTTTCAATCTTTCCCAGCATCAGGGTCTTTTCCAATGAGTCAGTTCTTCACATCAAGTGGCCGAAGTATTGGGAGTTTCAGCATCAGTTCTTCCAATGAATATTCAGGACTGATTTCCTTTAAGATGAAATGGTTGGATCTCCTTGCAGTCCAAGGGACTTTCAAGAGTCTGCTCCAACACCACAGTTTAAAACCATCAATTCTTTGGCACTCAGCTTTCTTATAGTCCAACTCTCACATCCATACATGACCACTGGAAAAACCACAGCTCTGACCAGACAGACCTTTACTGCCAAAGTAATGTCTTTGCTTTTTAATTAGCTGTTTAGGTTGGCCATAAGTTTTCTTCCAAGGAGCAAGCATCTTTTAATTTCATGGCTGCAGTCAGTCACCATGCAGTGATTTTGGAGCCCAAGAAAAAAAGTCTGTCACTGTTTTCCTATCTATTTGTCATGAAGTGATGGGACCGGATGCCACGATCTTACTTTTTCTGAACGTTGAGTTTTAAGTCAACTTATTCACTCTCTTGTTTCAACTTTCATCAAGAGGCTCTTTAGTTCTTCTTCACTTTCTGCCATAAGGGTGGTATCATCTGCATATCTGAGGTGACTGATACTTCTCCTGGCAATCGTGATTCCAGCTTGGGCTTCGTCCAGCCCAGCATTTCTCATGACATATTCTGCATAGAAGTTAAATAAGCAGGGTGACAGTATACAGTATACAGCCTTGAAGTACTCCTTTTCCTATTTGGAACCAGTCTGTTGTTCCATGTCCAGTTCTGCTGCTTCCTGACCTGCATACGGATTTCTCAGGAGGCAGGTCGGGTGGTCTGGAATTCCCATCTCTCTCAGAATTTTCCAGTTTGTTGTGATCCACACGGTCAAAGGCTTTGGCATAGTCAATAAAGCAGAAGTAGATGTTTTTCTGGAACCCTCTTGCTTTTTTGATGATCCAACGGATATTGGCCATTTGATCCCTGGTTCCTCTGCCTTTTTAAAATCCAACGGTTCACATACTGTTGAAGTCTGGCTTGGAGAATTTTGAGCATTACTTTGCTAGTGTGTGAGATGAGTGCAATTGTGTGGTAGTTTGAGCATTCTTTGGCATTGCCTTTCTTTGGGATTGGAATGAAAACTGACCTTTTCCAGTCCTGCGGCCATGGCTGACTTTTCTGAATTTGCTGGCATATTGAGTGCAGCACTTTCACAGCATCATCTTTCACGATCTGAAATAGCTCCACTGGAATTCTATCACCTCCACTAGCCTTGTTCATAGTGATGCTTCCTAAGGCCCACTTGACTTCACATTCCAGGATGTCTGGCTCTAGGTGAGTGATCACACCATCGTGATTATCTGGGTCGTGAAGATCTTTTTTGTACAGCTCTTCTGTGTACTCTTGCCACCTCTTCTTAATATCTTCTGCTTCTGTTAGGTCCATACCATTTCTGTCCTTTATTGTGCCCATCTTTGCATGAAAAGTTTTGAGGTTCCTCAAAAAACTAAAAAGAAAACTGCCAAATGATCCGTCAATCCCACTCCTAGGCATATATCCAAACAAACTATAATCTGAAAAGATGCATGCACACCAGCATTCAATGCAGCACCATTCACAACAGCCAAGACACAGAAGCAGCCTGTATGTCCAATCACAGATCAATGGATAAAGAAGACATGGCGCGCGCACACACACACACACACACACACACACACACCTTGGAATACTACTCAGCCATAACAAATAACAAAGCAATCTGCAGCAATATGGATGGCCTAGAAATTATCATTCTAAGTCAGAAAAACAACCACCATATGATATCACTTATATGGGCTCTAAAATATGACAAATGAATTTATCTATGAAACAGAAAAAGACTCACATAGAGAACAGGCTGATAGCTGGCCAAAGAGGAGGGGTGAGGGTGGCTGGACAGGGAGTGTGAGATTAGCAAGAGCAAACTACTGTATATATGGATAACTGAAGCACTTTGCTGTACTCCAGAAACACAACACTGTTAATCAATTATACTTCAATAAAATAAATTTTTTTAATACAACACCTGCCCTAATAAAAAATGTTTCATGACATCTTCTCACTGTAAAGTACAAACCACCCTTCTGATACATCCTGGTTTAAAGCAGAAGCCAGGACAAAGATTAAAATCATTTAAATTCAAAAGATCCTTGGTCCAACTGCCCCATTTGGTTACATGACTTGCCAGAGCCACACAAGTGCTCTAGATAGGTAAACTCGGGTCTTGTTATTTCAGTTCTAATAAGTACTTGATAAATGTACACATGGGCTTAATAAAGAGATAAAAGTAGGGGAGACTCTTTTCCTTTACCAAAAGTATAGCCTAACAAGCATTTCCTGGATTTTAAAAAGTAATAGGAATACTTAACCTACAAAAAAATTCTCACAGTGCAACTGGGTCAGGAAGAAGAAATGACATTATGGGGCGGGGAATATGACTCATGACTCACGCAATATGTAACAGTTTTTGAACTACATGTTCACTAAACAAGAATCATTCCAAATATGAGTATATTAAATAATGCAAGTTATACAGAAGTTCTTAAGAACACATTTATGGAATAAAAAGCAACAGTTTTCAAACTGAGTAGTAAAAATTTCTAGAGGTGAGTTTCAGGGACCCAGTGATGTTAAAACCTAGCGAGTTGAAAACCACTGCTCCAGAACCCAGTACCTCAGTGTTTGAAATTATTCCTTTCTGTCCAATGACAAGAAATAAAACATTTAAATATGAACGGTCCTCTGAGAGCTTGTCTTCAAGTCCAGCAATGAATTAACTAGGGCACTTGGAATAGGCAAATCTTTAGGGTGCTGGGGCAGGGGCTGGGAGACAGAGAAGAATGCAACCTCAAGGGACGGAGTAGGCGATGGGAGGGCACAGGATGCCTCAGGCCTGACAGGAGAGAGGAAAAGAAGTGTGATGCCCTCCAATCCAGACCCAAGAGGCTGTTAGGCTCCCAGTCACAGTGCGATGATGACACCAAACTTGTAAAAGCTCAGTTCTGAGTATCACTTAGAGTCTTTCATCTACAGGTTAAAATCACTTCAGGAAAATAAAAGTTCAATTCGTACACCACTACAGGAGGCACCTTTTCTGACTCAAGATTATGCGATCCCACGGACAGCTTCAAAGACCTGTGCTGAAACGTTCGAATCATGGAAGCGCTTTATCACATATACTTTCTCATGCCTCTATTTTTTATCCAAATTTTATTTTATCCAAATTTCTTAATCTAATAAAAAAATTGAAATGCATCATAAATTAAAGTTAACTTTTTAATCTGAAAATCAAATACCTAAGGGAAAAAAACTTGTTTATTTCTGACCTTTCAAGCAATATAGTAAATTCTCAGTAAATTCTCTGAATGGCAATAATATGGAAAAATCTTTAATTTATCTCTATCTGAAAGTCTTTAATTTCTGGATCTGATATCTTTAATTTCAGGTATCTATCATTTCCCTCTCCATTACTCTCTACATACTGAAAGGCATGCAAACTCATTTTAACATTACAAAAACCAAAATAAAAACAAGACGAAATCCAGGGGGCTAAATTATATATTTACTTTTAAAAATCAAGACAAAACGGTATTATGAATTCCTGATATTTTGAGTAAATAAATATTGTTTCTTCTGTTTTTGCATACAATCAAGAACTGAATATTTTTACAGCATTAATTTACTAACACTCTTTGCAAGCTGTAACTGAGAATCTAGAAAATGTCTAGAAACTTGTAGTCCTGTCCTTTCACTGACTTACTTTGTCACCAAATTAAAGGTTGTCTAGGATTCAAAATTTTTACTTATAAATTAAGAACAAACACAACTGCTCTATCTGTCTCATGAGGTGATTAAGTTTACTCAAACATTTGACGTGATGTGCCACTGGCTAGGGTATTATGTTCAAGTATAAAACTCTCCTAAATAATGGATTTTTCAAATCCGATTTGAGCCTCCATCATGAACAATTCACTTATATGACTACTGCATATCAATTACAAAGCCAATTAATTAACTCAGTTATTCAAGCATTTATAATAGACCCTTTGTTACAACTAATTGTAGGTATAAGCTGTCAAAATTTATATTTTCAAGAGAATCCATATTATAATTTGGAAGACTGCATTTCTGATCAAGGGTTTAAAAAACAAAGAATTAAAATATAAGCAAAAATGTCACAGAAAGCTACAAACATTATTTAAATATATGCTTACAGTACAAAAAACTGGGTACCTAAAACTATCGTTATAAATATTACTTCATAAACAAGATGCTAGATATGATATCCAATTTTTTTCTTAGAATTATTGTATGAGTTTTAGAAGGATGAGTAAAACGACACAGTTTTATTCTACTTCAAGACTCAGCTCAAATATAATCTCTCCCTAACCTTTGTAGCCAGAAGTCTCTGCTGCCAGCCAGAGACCAAACTGGAAGCTGGAAAAACCACACCCTCTTGAAGTTACTGATAAACATGGCTTCAAGTATTCACTTTTCTACACAAAAGATTTGTAGTCTTCATTTAACTTTTCTAAACTATTTCCTCATCTGTAAAATGGGCTGAATGAAACGAAGTACAAAAACCAGCTGTGTCTTATCCTGAGGCACATACTAGCCATGTCCATGTTGTCACTTAACTTTTCCCTTAAATTCTTCACACTTTACAACTACCAAAAGTCAATATGAGCCTATGATAAAAGAAAACGCTCAATTCACACAAAGCCAGCATTATTAAGAGAGAGAATATCTTCTGACAGCAGTTTTAACAACAACAATGCCAAAAATAAAAAAGATTTTAAATTCCAGTTGTTCAATGGGATGTCAGTGTCATAGAAAAAGATGCGCATTTTATGAAGCCAGTTACTGACACATTAGTGCAATGCACTGATAGAACAGAGTGCCGGTGCCTCAAACTTAGACGCAGAAGCTGCACTCCGCACATTTACTGAACTTTGGATACTAATGGCAGCAAACAGAGAAAGAACTGGAAGTTCCAGGCCACTGAAGATCACAACACAAGAAGTAAGCTGTGATTATAACTAAGCTTATATTGTAACCAACCTAAAGGAGAGGGCTGCCCCCGTATAACTCCGTTCTTGGTTCTTTCCTCCAAGTCCATAACTTCTTTGTATATCAATTCTGAAAAAGAAGTAAAAAAAAACTTTTCAAAGTCTGACAGGCAATCTCCCAAGATATGTATATGTTAAGTAAGAAATCTTCACACACATTAAATAGTTCAAATGGTGTCCTTGCAATGGTAGAAGGCTGAAAAGTGTCAACAAAAGGTTCAAAGGTGTTAATAACAAATTATCAATCCTCAATCATGAATTATATTGAAAGAAAAAAAATCTCTGTTGTAATATTCCAAAAGTTAGATTAAGACAGATCTGAGGTTATGACTTGTATCTTCTATACTCCACCAGGACTTCATACTATATCATTCTATACTACAAATACTCATTTAATTCTCTCCACGAGGGCTTAATTCAAATTTGTCTTACTAACTCCTATTTCCCAATAGAGCACAGAGCCTGGCATAGAGCATGGTACACTGCAGGTACTCACCCAGATACCTGTTAAAAGATATAGATGCAGGAGTATATGGAACCTTCTTTAATCAGAAGAGAATACAAATATGTTTCCATTAAAGGAGAAGAATCGGGTAGCTATCCTTCAGCACCTTCTGAGTTGAAGCAGGGCCTATCATTACTACACAGATTTCTTCACGAGCATGTCATTCCTTAGCTAGGCTTCTGGACGGTGGGTGGACGGCTGGCAGGGCCACTCCAACCGAAGAGAAACAGCAGATGCTGCCCTGCAGCCTATCTACCCCCTGCCCTGTGTTCTTGGACACGATCTGATGTCAAGTGTGATGTGCCTTATGAGTCTGCCTGTCAGCTTAAGGCCTTTCTGGAGTATGCTAACATTGCCATTACTCTTCTCAGGCCATAAAGCTCTTTGAGGACTGCATAAAAGCGATGAATGCTCTTCTGAGAAAAACATAAACACAGAAAACGTGCACAGAGTTTCAAGGAGTCTGTAACTCATTAAATTAGACATCTGATAAATAATTTCTGATCACAGGATATGGCAATATTCATGTTGATAATAAGGCAAAATAGGTGGATACAAGAGCTGGAGACACTGAAGTCTGCTTGCGATGGTGACCTACGTGAGCGAGGAAGAAGAAAACAGGAAGTCTTGACAGAGGCAAGAACGGGAGATGTCTTTAAGAAACAAAAGGTATAGAACGGACTTTTGGACTCTGGGGGAGAGGAAAAGGGGGGGATGGTTTGGGAGAATGGCATTGAAACGTATACTATCTTGTAAGAAACGAAGCGCCAGTCTATGTTCAATGCAGGATGCAGGATGCATGGGGCTGGTGCACAGGATGATTCAGGTAGATGGTGTGGGGTGGGAGGTGGGAGGGGGCTTTGGCATTGGGAGATTGTGTTCACCTGTGGCTAATACATGTCAATGTATGGCAAAACAAATACAGTATTGTAATTAAATAAATAATTAAAAAAAATAAAATAAACTATCTAGTTCATCAAAAAAAAAAAAAAAAAAGAAAGAAGGAAACAAAAGGGAATGATAAGTATTCCAGATAAGAGGATTAAAAAGAGAGAGAGATAAAACAATATCTCTTCGTAAAAAGCAACCTAGATAACATATTAAAAAGCAGAGACATTACTTTGCCAACAAAGGTCTGTCTAGTCAAGGCAATGGTTTTTCCTGTGGTCATGTATGGATGTGAGAATTGGACTGTGAAGAAAGCTGAGTGCTGAAGAATTGATGCTTTTGAACTGTGGTTTGGAGAAGACTCTTGAGAGTCCCTTGGACTGTAAGGAGATACAACCAGTCCATTCGGAAGGAGATCAGCCCTGGGGTTTCTTTGGAAGGAATGATGCTAAAGCTGAAACTCCAATACTTTGGCCACCTCATGAGAAGAGTTGACTCATTGGGAAAGACGTTGATGCAGGGAGGGATTGGGGGCAGGAGGAGAAGGGGACGATGGAGGATAAGATGGCTGGATGGCATCACTGACTCGATGGACCTGAGTCTGAGTGAACTCCGGAAGTTGGTGATGGACAGGGAGGCCTGGTGTGCTGCGATTCATGGGGTCACAAAGAGTCGGACACAACTGAGCAACTGAACTGAACTGAAGACAGAAGAACCAAAACTAACCAGGGGTACTAACTAGACAAATTACTCTGTAGTTAATAGCTTTGGCAATGAATTTTCCCTGTTATGATGCTAAAAAGGGAGTTTGTAGGTAGCTACTAAACTGCATTTGGGTAGGAGAAAAAGATACAGAACAAAAATAAGTATGTTTAAAGTAATCAAAAATCCTAGAAATATACAAATGAAAATACTATGTTTCACTGATTTTTAGACGTAGTTTTTTCAGTTAGCTTAATGGTGCAGTACAGCTGGCATTGTTTTCTCTTTCTTGGTGATATATAATAGTGTGTTTTACAACTGGGGGCCTATTAAAATTCCACAAAATATCATGTATGTTTACTGTAAATGTAATGATATATAAAATATCAGGTTACATTTTAATGCCTACTGTGATCCACAGTTTCTATACTCTTGTATATTACATACTGCACAGACAGATGTACTAGGTTCTGCCTAATTCTATCATCTTGGTGGGCTCTACAGAACCTTATTAATAGTATATGTCTCCCAAGTCAACTGAGGGAAAACTAATTTCTGATTATTCCGAAGAAAGAGTCAACTTCATTCCTCCCAAATAAACCTGTAAATGGACTACCTGCTTTGGTTTATGCCTCCCCAGTCCCTTTTGCCTTCCAAGTATTTAGGTTCTTAGCTCTTACTAACATATCTTCTGTCCACCTGATTTTAAGTGACTTCTCCAAAGTCCTGCAGATACAGAATTGGTCAAAACATCACATGACAGACAACAATATGAACAGAAGCAAATGAGATCTAAAGGTGACTTGGCCCAAATGTCCCAGGGAATCTTTCAAAGAAAGAAATACTTCAACATTTCTAAGACTTTCAAAGCATTATTAATATTCAACCAAAGTAAAAAAAAAAAAAAAAAAACTAAACTAAACTACTCTATTAGATATGCAAAGATTAAAAATTAACTCACTCTGTTGATGAGGGTGGGGATAAAAGACATTCCTATTCAATGCTGATGTGAGTGTAAACTGCTACAATTTCTTCAGAGAGTAATTAGAAACAGCTGAAAACAGATTTGGCCCACCAAATCTCCTTGTAAGATTTTTCTCACAGGCATATTCTCAGATGTGCACAAGACTACTACAGAGTTGACTGTAACAACAACAGGCTAGACCCAGCTTAAAAGCTCTTCACATGGTTGTTAGAACCGCCCTGTGACACAGCCGCACAGCAGATCACTAAGCACCTGTTAAAGCCCATGAGCCAGGTATACGGAGCAGGAGGAAACGGCCTCTAAAATATACGACAGTAGCAACAAAGCAACTGCAAGTTGTATGCAACTGTATGTGATTAAAACAGGGTAGGAGAGGAGAAGGGGGAGACAAGCACACAGGCTTGTGCATTTGCAGACTATGGAAGGATATTAAAGTTCCTGGACGTGCAGATGTGCCTTTGTCTGGGGTGGGGAACATAAGGCATTAAGTTAGTGAAGGAAGGAGGTTTAGTTTCTACTTCTGCAAAATATTTTAAATCATATTATCAAATATCAGTTATGAATAACGTAAAATATCTTTCATTTTCCTAAAATGATGAATAAACAGCACAGAAAGCCAGAGCTCTCTCAGCGTCATCTGAAAGAACCTGGTGGATGTTACCTTTCCACTCTTCTATTGTGTGTTCCCTTTCATCTAACTGTTTGTCAGGTATCTTTGGTGGTGGCTGAAAAACAAGGCAACAAAAATTGAGTCAGTTTACTCAAAGTATATAAATTCCTTATAATTACTTTAAATGTTAACCATGCAGAAGCCTTGGAAAAACACACCATTGCACCAAGGCTGATCAATGATCAATGCTCACTCTGTGTAGACAGACTAATTTGGGAAGACTCCATGACAGGTAAAAAGATGCTTAATAGTCTTTTTTTTTCTTGTTTTTGCAGCTATTATATTTTATTTACATCATAGAATTGTGCTATGCTTTGGACACAATAATTTGTTTACAACAAAGTTAAGATGTTTTCTCAAAGTGCTCAACATAATAGCTCAACTTACAAGGTAATAAGGCAAAAAGGCAAGAAACAATGAGAGGGAAGTTTATTTTGTGTAGGAGGTACTTGGATATGTTCATTCTCTAAAGGAATTTTTCATGCAAAAACAGAAAGCACCATCATCATTTATTTATATGTTTATTTAAAAAAAAAAACAAAAAAAACTCTAAACCTAACTTCAACTCTAAGAGTACAATATATTCTTCAAACATTCAGAAAAGAACTTACAGCTTCTGCTTCAGAAGGATCATACCAGACATTGATATACGGGTGCTGGAGAGCTTCATCTACAGAAATCCTTTTAGATGCATCAATTACCAGCATTTTGGATAACAAATCCCTTGCCTGACTGGCTGCAAAGATAATGAGATGTTTATGTAACATATCTCATAAGGTTTAAAAATTATCAATAAAGTTCAGAAACCTGAAATTATCATATACTAAAAAATGCTTTAAAAAGAATAGATTTACTATAAAATTAGATCATACATATGATTAAAAATATAACTAAAAATAACTAAAACCTCACACTGTTCCATTACTCAGAAATAATGTTGAGTTACATCCCATAACAATCTAAATACACCCCCATAAACCTCCTCCATAACCAACCACCTACCCACAAAGGAATTACAGATAGTATCTTTAAAAGTACCTTTAAGCTTGTTGTGTTCTGAGTCAGCTGGGAAAAGCACGTCAGGGAAGAGCTTCTCAAAGCTATATCCAGCGTACTTAGGTCTGTTTTCAACATAAGTCCTTACTGTTGGTTGCAGTTTCTTCATGAATTCAGGACATGGTGTTCCAAGCTGCTCAATAACTTTATTCCACTGATCAATATCTAGTATCGAGTAGCTAAGAAAAGTACTTTGCATCTAATGTTCAACAACTATTAGTCATATTTATATTAAAATAACAAGAAAATAGCAATTTAAAATTTTAAGAAAGAATGTGGCAGTTATAAATCTTATAGCCACCTTGCAAAAGGCAATGACTGTAGGTGGACAAAAAGGATCAATAACAAGCTTTGTTAACCTTATTTATTATGTGGATGTGTGTGTCTACTAATACTGATTTTATCATAAAAATGGAAGCTTAAACTCACAAATTCCAAATACAAATGATGAGTGGCTCAAAGGAAAATGGTAATTCCTGCCCATATAGACTCTACATATAAACTAGACACAATTCTGAACACAGAATTTGCGTTTTCTTCAAGCTTATCAGAAAATGTGACTGCATTTCTGAGAAGATAAGAAACATGTATCATCTGTCCTGCTTTTCTGAGTTTTCTAAACTAACAGAAAATAAGCAGTAGCAATAAAAACGATGGCATTTCTTTTTGCCATTCTTTGTTTAGCTGATGTTAACTAAAATATTTTAAAGCTCTGAAATCTGGAAAATGGCTCACTATCTTAGTTAAGGTGTAAGGCCAGCATCCCCCAGCTCCTCTCCTCCTGGCCTTTAGTCTTTATACTTCAAGTGCCCCCCATGGACTAAGACCTAAAGCTTGCTCACTGTGACCCAGTGAGCAGGGCTTCTCCCATTCGTCTTCTTAAAACAATTCTAAGTGTCACTAGCTGATAAACACAATAACAGATCACTGTTACTACAAATATCAGAAGTAGTCAGATGAACAAAAATCATGAACCCAAATCTACTCATCACCATATACAGCTATTACTGCTGAAACTCTCAGATGAAAAGATAAGTATGTTATGTTGAGAAATGAGACAACAACCGAAAGACACAGAACACACAGAACATTAACAAAACAGAAGGTGGGGAGGACAAAACAAAAGGATGACCAGGAACCACAATTCAAAATTCATATCATGTCCTAAGTACTTCTAGACTTACTCAAGTGTATAATTATTAGAAAAATTTAATGCAAGCCATGATTTTTGATTTAGGTTAAATAAATCAATTCAAAGCCAACAAGTAACTATGGATAATTAACTTGAGTAGTTTTCAGAATTAACAAATGAGACAATCAATGAGGGAAAGTTAAGTCTATGTCAAATAGCAGGTGGTATTTTTAAAGAGTAATTTAACAATACTTTACTAGGGAGAGACAAAATACATTATACCTGATCAAGCTGAAGTATTGTCATACATTTTGACCTTTAGAAACTACATTTTAGGCCAAAGATAAGGATACGGTCTGTACCTGGGAACAAAACACCACCTTTGATCATTTCTCCCATGATGCACCCAACTGACCAAATGTCAACTGAAAACAGAACGCAATGGCATCAACAGAAAGATTTTGGTTAAAATAAAAAATATATAAACATTAAAAAAAAATCACACACACCATGTCTACTTCAAAATTAAAGAAAGCAGTATAAAGTAAAAATGAGTGACAGTGAGTGTGCTCCAGCTACCAGCAGAGACTGTATGTCCCGCTGCCAAATGCAGCCTACAGGCATCATAGGCGTTCCTGAACTATAACAGCCACAAACTTCACGTCTGTTTAACAACCCCACACGTGTGAACGCGCACTCTTGTTCATTTTCACTAGAGGACATACGGAAGCCCATCACCTAACTGATCAAGCTGCTGCAGCAGCGCAAGGATACAGTCCCTTCCTGGAAAGAGGATTTTGTGGCAGACCATCTCTCCCATAATGCACCCCACAGACCATAAATCCACTGCGTGCACAGCGCAAGAGAAGGAGGAGCAAAGCAAAAGGCCATTAAAATCCAAGAAGCATAATATGACTGCTTTAGACAGACACTGCAGAACATCACAGAAAGAAAAGAGTGGCTTTAATTTTAGCTAACGGAGTAATTTAAAACATAAAGTATTTTTCAAAAGGCTTTGAGTCACAAAAGCAAATGAGAAGTGTAGCCTTTTAGCTACATATCTAATTTAAAGGGAGAGGTATGCACAGAAATCACGTGACTTTAAAACCTACAGTTTCCCCCTGAAAATTTACTTACAAAATATGAAAATGAACCAACACAAATTTATAAATAAGGCTGAAAATGCACATGAGGGGCCAAAATTCAAAGAGCAAAATCTTGACACTATTTGGAGGCTCAGCTGTGCATTATCCTCTCTCTTTAAGTAAAATAAAAGAAAAAAGCATGAGCAGAGACAGTCTAGCGTGTTAAAATATTTAACAGAAATAATGCTTCTATGAATAATTACAGTTAAAAAGTTAACCTAACGGTCTTCAGAAATTTTCCAGTTGGAGTTCATCAATTTGTTTTGAGAAGTGCTACGTTTACTCTGAATAGAAAATCATTTATTTTCTTGGCAACACCATGTTGCATTTACTCTACTATCCCAAGTTCATAGAGAATGAACAAATAATCAAGAAAACACAACAAAGTACATTTCATTTTTTCCACCTAAAGTGTTTTAAACTGGTAGAACTAAACCACTTTTGGTTTAAGAAGTTGGTCTCGGCTGAACACAGTATGAAAGCTCCCGCAAATTTATCATCTACAGAGCCTCCTACTAGACTTACTGACCCTTGCCGACTTTATTTATTTATTTTGGCCACACAGGATGAGCAGGGATTGACCTGCGACCCCTGTGGTAGAAGTACTAGTCTTAACCACTGGGCCACCAGGGAAATCCTGTGAAGCCTGTTAATTTTAAATGAGCGTTCCAATCAATGTTTGAAACAATGCACCAGACACAGAATGAGCAATTTGAGGATCTCCACCTATTTCATTACAACTAACCACATACCCTGACACTTTGTATCTTTGGGTTTGAAAACAGATAAAAAGAGAAGGTGCTTACACTTTAATACAAGAAGGGGAAGAATAAGCAATTTGAAGGGAAAGTTTTAGACACTTGCATTTGTTTTTGTCGTCTGAAGACTTCAACTCTTTTAATAGCAAAAGAATAAAAGGGCAGGAACAGATGTTAGAGATGTGCCTTTACCCATGCAGGACAACTTGGGAACTTAAAATCTGTACTTTCTAATACACTCATAAGGAGACTATTAGTTCATTACAGAATTTTAGGAGCTATATTTAGGAATAAACTTTGGAAATCCTGTGGAACTAAAGTTTCTCTAAAATTTGACATTAGAATACATACAAATCTTTTTGTATCTATGGCATAATTCAACTTCCAAGGATAAAATTTTAGAGGAAAGTTACTATTTACCTATCAGTTCAGAGAAAATTTTTTCCCAGGGTTTTCATTTCTGGCAAAAATCTATTACAACAACTTTTTCCTTGTGGATTATAGAGAATAGCAAGCTTTAGTTAAATATCTAGGACACAATTTATGCACATACTCTTGAGAAAAACATATTTTAAAACATTTCCAAAGCTACAAGCATGAGAGGCTATCACAAGCACTGTCTGGGCGAATGAAGACTTTCCTCAGAATATGAAAAGCCTGATTCAGACATAAAAAGAGCTTTACAGGTCTACCTGCTCAGTCTATTTGACAGTTTAAATATATCCCATTATCTCACTTTCCAAAAAGCTTTGAGGGCAGCTGGCAATAAAAGACATATATATAAAACAAAGTTGTTAAACAGGCGTAGGATGGGTGAGAGGTGTCGCTAAAAGGTGGGAGTTCTTATGCTCAACCTTGCTGGCTGATGCAGTTGTCAACATTAAGCCTTATATTTGACGCAGTTTCCTGGAGATGAAGGAAAGAACGCAGTGAAGTGAGTCTATATAATTCTTATCTAAGAAAGGAAAGTATGTCAAGCCTTTACTTGATAGTTTTTCTTGGTGCTAACTTCTACTAGGGAGCGCCTAAGATCACAATTCCAAGACAAAGCGACACTGCACGTTATCTATGACAATCAATGGTTTCACAGCAGATACAGAAACAATGATCATGCTGTCACTTGAAAGATCAATTCTCCAAAAAAAAAAAAAGAGAGTCTAATGCTGAATCTAACCCCCTGGATTTTACAGGGTATAAGACAATTTCAAGTCAAGAGGAAGACAACAGAACAGTGTGCTTATTTAAGAACAAAAGAATAATACTGATAATAAACGTTCAAAGTGTTTTTAATTAGCTTAGATAAGAATATTAAGCTAAAATCTTCACTTCAAAGTTATCTTTTCTAGAAAGAAAGAATCCTCAAAACTGATTTGATACAGTTTCCTGATTCACAGTGAACTGCTGTTTCAGACTCTTTTGCTAGAAAAAATGTCTAGGTCCTACTTTATGAAGTATTTTGAATTATCACATTTTAAAAGTTAAAGTCAATAAAATCAAATGTAGACTTATTCATCTTCCAAATGACTGAGATTCAGCAAACTTTCTTAGGTATAAATATGTGTCTGCAAAACATTTTTTTTAAATTCATGAACTACGTGCCTAACCATTTTCTTCAACCTAATTCTAGGGTTAATTTATGTAACTGGCTATATTCGCACATAATAATGCCATTTCTTTAAGGCTGGACACAAGGGCTTTGATGAAACACCATTTCCTCTGAAAGGTCACCTTAAATTAATTATCCATCAACTTTGCAGAACAGCCTTACTGTAGCTGTTAAAGTCTGCACTAAGTGCTACTGCTATTAACTTAAATGTCATAGGACAGGAAATGCGTGCAAATGCAACTAATGCAAACTAAGATCACCGCTGAAGATATGGGCCCACTCTACACTTCCTTGTGCCCAAGTCAGAATGCTCATTTTCACGTTACAGGCAAGAAAATGGTATGTATTCTATATGTCTTCTGTTACAGGGACCATGGTAACAAATTCTTTATCCGATAGTTGTACTGATGATTACGTATTTGTATTTAAATAAACAGGGGCCCCAAGTTTTTCCAAACATTTACCACAAAATTTGTAGTTACTTCCAAACTCTTGATAAACACTTCAAACAGCGATAACTTTCTTTATGCATTTTCAATTTAAGTATTTACATAAGAAATCTGATAAACAAAAGCAGATAAATCTGAACAGAATTTCAGGTAAATAGCGCTTGCTGACCGTTCTCTTTGTAGCCCATGCCTAGGATGACCTCAGGTGCTCTGTAGTAGCGAGTCACTACGTAAGGTGTCATCATGAAGCTCGTTCCTGCAGTCCTGGCCAGTCCAAAGTCAAGAATCTTCAAAGTGCAGTCTGACTTCACTACTATATTACTGGGCTTTAAGTCCTTCAAAAATAAGAATGCAAAAAATGACTATGATATAAACAAATATTTCACAGTCCACACGTTACGAATGAGATCTCTTACAAAACAATTCATGCTAACTGTTCATTTTTCCCAAACTTAATTGTTACCGCTGCACAGATCCATCATAAACAGACACATTTGAGAAACCAGCTTGATGGCACTTAAATCTACAAATACATACAGTAGTGATTAGACGTTAGTAATGTTTTATTTGCTAGAAAATATGATTAGCTAGATACTTTCAATCAAGGAGTGTAAAAGCGATTTGGAATGGCATCTCAAAGCTCGTGTAAGAATTTTTATGGTTAAATAGAGAGAGAGTCATAAGTTAGCATTTATATTCACTTGTACACTAAATTACTAGCTTTTAAAATACTCATTTTAAAATCACAGTAAGCTTTATATAGATATTATATATCAACAATAGGCCATTCTATGTCAACCCAATCACATGTCATTTGACTTTTCAAATAGGCAGATAACTCTGAAGGACCAAAGTAATCATTGCCAGTTTTCCCATCACTGATTTCTCACCCCAAATCATACATATTTGTTCATACAATTTTTGACTGCCCACAGAGGTAGGACAGCATTGTCCTGAGGCCACTAATCCATAAAATCTCCTGCTGCTGATGCTAAGTAACGTCTGTGAAGAGCTACCCACGGGAACCCAACCTCAAGGAATTCTATGTTACAATCATAAAAAGGCAGCAGCATAAATACTCAAGGCTTCCAGTTCAACCCATCTTGCCTTTCAGCTACCATGAATCCTATTATGAACGGAGAGACCAAAAAAAGCAGGCCTCTATAATTCACATATATTGAATATCAATGATTAGCAAATGCAGAAAACTGGCCTGACCAACAGCGGCCAATCCCTCCTGCAACGCCTGTACCCAGCACAGCATGTGCACTGTCTTTAGCCTGTGCTGACAGGCAGTCACAGATGGAGTCAGAAGATAGGCCACCTATTTGCTGCTGCTGGTCAGCTGCTAAGTTGTGTCCGACTCTTTGCAATCCTACGGACTACGGCATGCCAGGTTCCTCTGTTCTCCACTATCTCCCAGAGTTGGCTCAAATTGATGTCCATTGAGTTGGTGATGCTATTTATCTCATCCTCTGTGCTCCCATCTCCTTTGCCTTCAATCTTTCCCAGCACCAAGGTCTTTTCCAGTGAGCTGGCTCTTCACATCAGGTGGCCAAAGTATTGGAGTTACAGCTTCAGCAAGAGTCCTTTCAATAAATATTCAGGGCTGATCTCCTTTATGACTGACTGGTCTGATCTCCCTGCAGTCCAAGGCTCAGCCTTCTTTATGGACCAACTGTCACATCTGTATGTGACTATGGGAAAAGCCACAGCTTTGACTAGATGGACCTTTGTCAGCAAAGCAGTGTCTCTGCTTTTTTAATACGCTGTCTAGGTTTGTCATGTCATTGATTGGTTTTATCAAATGAAAAATAAATATCAACAGGCTTACTGGAACAGAAGATGAACATTTTTATTATTGCTATCCTATAAACATGTGGTCTTGATTTCCAAAATGCAATACCTCAGCAAAGAAACACTGCATGTTCAAAAATAAATATTATGAGCTTTGATGCTATTTCAATGTCTATCACGTTGGTTAAGGATTTAATGGCTCATTGTAGTACTGCATTCTAGTCTAGGAATAAGATTTCAACCTTAAACACTTTACTTTGGAAGAATTAAGAACAAAATAAAAAAAGTTTTAAATAGTCATTTTTTGTTAAGGGAAAGATACTTTCGAAAAAGCATATCATCTGAAATTCATCCTTGTATATCAAGATGCATGGGTTTCCTAGTGGCACAGTAGTAAAGAATACGCCTGCCGAGGCAGGAGATGCAGGTTCAATCCCTGGGTCAGGAAGATCCCCCGGAGGAGGAAACGGTAATCTACTTCAGTATCCTTGCCTGGAAAAGTCCATGGATAGAGGAGCCTGGCAGGCTTCAGTCCACAGGTGGCAAAGAGCTGGACACGATTAAGCGCCCGAGGACACACACGTCAGTGTGCACCTTTCCACAGGCGTTTGGCCGCTCTGCTCTATCTCTGAAGAATTACCCAACTTGTATGAAGGTGTGACAGAAGCAGTGGACTGACTTAATATTCCATCTTTTCTGCCGCGTTTTTCCAGCCTGTGATCAATCCTAGTCAGTGGCGTGTGAGTGGGAACTAAGAATAGGAGGGCCAGTCCCTTATGCACTAGCAGTGGGCAACCTGAAGGAGAAACAACTCCACTTATAACAGTCTCCAAAAGGATGAGATACCTAGGAAGAAATTTAACTAAGGTCGTGAAAAGGCTTGCACACTGAAAACTGTGAAACACAGAAGATGTCACAGACTGCACTGCATTCCCCACTGCGCCCCCACCCCCAATCAAGTGCGAACACTGAAGCCTAACCCTTAATGTGACTGTATCTGGAGACAGGACCCTTATAGAGGCAACTAAGGTTGAATGAGGCCATAAGGGTTGGGCTCAAAGCAAAAGAACTGGTGTCCTTATAAGCAAAGAGAAAGAGATGCCAGAGTCTGCTCTCTCTTTTTACCAGCATGGAAGAAAGGGCATATGAAGACACGGCAAGACGGCGGCTACCTCCACAGCAGGAAGAGAGCTCTCACTACAAACGGGATTTACTTGCATGTTGGTCCTGGACTTCTAACCTCCAAAAACTGTGAGAAAATCACTTTCTCTTGTTTAGGCCACCTAGTCTGTGCTGATTTGTTATGGTACACAAAGTAGACTAGTACAACCTAAGTAAATGGAAAGACACCGTATGTTTGTGAATCGGAATACTAAATATAGTTAAGGCAGCAAAACTATCCAAGCCATCTACAGGGTCAATGAAATCCTTATTATTACTACAATTCTAATGGCCTTTTCAGCGGAAATGGAAAAGCTGATACTCAAAATTCATATGGAATCACAAGGAGCCCTGAACCGTCAAAATGATACAGAGAAAGAATAAAGTTGATGGACTCATACTACCCCATTTCAAACTTTACTACAAAGCTACAGTGCTCAAAATAAAGTGGTACTGATAAAAGCACAGACACAAAGACCAGTGGAACTGAGAACTGAGAGTCCAGAAGTAGAACCGTATGTCTGTAGCCAACCGAATTTCAGTAAGGATGCAAAACCATTCAATAAGAAAACAATAGTCTCTTTTAAAAAATGGTGCTAAGATAGCTGGATTTTCACAAGCAAAAGAATGAAGTTATTAGCACCTTATCTCCTACCGTATACAAAAATTAACTCAAAATGGGTCAACGACCTGAACTTAAGAGCTAAAACTACTGATGAAAGGCTAACTCTTCATGGCCTTGGATTTGACAATGGGTTCTTACAGGCGACACTGAAAGTACAAACAACCAAAGAAAACACAAACTGATTAAAATGAGAAAGTGAAAAGACAACATACAAAATAGGAGAAAATATTTACACATTCCTCATCTGATAAGGATCTAGTTAAAGAACCCTGATAACTCAACAACAGAAAGACAAACAACTCAATTAAAAAATGGGCAAAGGGCTTAAATAGATATTTCTTCCAAGAAGATATACAAATACAAAACAATCATGAAAAGATGCTTAATGTCATTAGAGAAATGCAAGTTAAAACCACAGTGAGATACCACTTCATACTCACTAGGATGGCTAGAATGAAAAAGTCACTAGGAATCAGCAAAGATGTGGGGAAATTGGAATTTCTGTGTACCATTGCTGGAAATGTAAAATTGTGTACCCACTGTGGCAAACAATTTGCTGGTTCTTCAGAAAGTTAAGTAAGACCCAGCAATAAAACTCCTGGGTAGAACTTGAAACAGGAACTCAAATACTTCTACCTTAAGTGTTTTTAACAGCTAAAAACTAAAAGCTAACAGGTGGAAATAACCTAGGTGTCCATTCCCGGATGAACGGATAGACAAAATGCGGTAAATACATACAACGGAATATCCATCAGTCACAAGAAGGGATGAACTACTGACACACACTTTAATATGGGTGAAACTGGAAACATTATGTCAAGTTAAAGAAACCAGACAGAAAGCTCATATACTGTATGACTCTACTTGCATGAAATATCCAGAAAAGGCAAGTCCATGGACACTGAGAGCAGACTGGCGCACGTCAGGGGCTGGGGAGAAGGGATGTGGCGACCCCCAGGGGCACGAGTCTCCTGGGGCAAGGGCAGGGCTCTGAAGTCTGCTGTCGGCCTGGCTCCACACCCTGAGTGCGCTCTCCCTGAGCGGCACGCTCTGAAACACTGTGGATCTTACGTTGCATCAATTTAACCTCAACGGTTAAAAAAAGATATGACGGTTTTTTCTACTAACCCGATGGATAATTCCAGCAGAGTGAAGGTGCTTGATTCCGCACAGCATCTGATAGAGAAGGTAGGACATTCTCTCATGGTCCAGCTCCATCTGAATCACTTGGCAAAGGTTTGCGTCCATGAGCTCCATGACTATGTAACTTTATGGGAGGAAAAAGACAACAGCTAAAGGGTGCAGTAGCAATCAGAGAATAATGTGTGTTAACAAAATTTTAACTATTACACTTACACATCTTGAAATTCTTCTAGGGATTTCTGTGGTGTAAAAACATTCAAAAGGCCAATTATCTGTGGCAGAAGCAGAGAAATAGAAAAACTTTCATTTGGAAACTGCAAATACATGGATTAAAAAAAAGACACCCTCCGTATGAACTTTATCAAGTCTTATTTTCTAAGCTTAAGTAATCGCCTTATTGGGTTGCAAAGAGGCAGACAGGACTGAGCGACTGAACTGAACTGATGGCCAGGGTGGGGCAGGGAGAGAAGCACAGAGGATATTAAGGGCAGAGACAAGACTCTGAACGATGCTATAATGGTAGATATATGCATCCTTACACATTTGTCCAAACCCACAGGATGCACACCACCAAGAGTGAGCCCTGAGGCAAACTCTGGACTCTGGGTGATGAGTGCATGTCAGTGTAGGTTCACTGATATAAGAAAATGTACCCCTCTGGCGGGGGATGCTAAGAATGCAGGCAGCCGTGCATGTGCGCAGGCGGGGGTATATGGGACATCTCTCTACTTTTCTTTAGATTTTGTTGTGAACCTAAAACTGCTCTAAAAACACAGTCATATATACACACACAAACTATACCAACAGAAGAGCTCCGGAAAACCCATTCCATTTATGAACATTCAATTATTATGGGCCTATGCTATACAATCCTCTACATAATCTTTAAGCAAATCTTAAGTACTTTCTGCCAGCTTTTATCCAACTCAATACTTTTATATACCCTCAGCCCTTTTGACCCCTAGTTTTTCATAAAACTGCACTGTCCCAGATTTCCTCAGTTCACCGGTTTATCCATAGGCATGCAATCTTTTCCACTATTGTTTTCCAATCCTCCCTTCTCTATTTGTACCCTTTTCCTGGGTGATACTATGAATGTTTTTTCTTCCAAATCTACGTAGATAATTCCAAATATTCATTAAAGGTTCTTTAGTTTATGAGTCTCAGATTTTTATTGCTACTTCACATGAGGTCTCTCAAAATAATATAAAATTGAATTCACTATCCTTCCAACCCAAACCTCTTATTTTTCCATAGTATCTTCTTTTTTACAACAGAAAGCACAGAGTGATTTTTTACTCTTTTTCTCAGTATCTGAAAAGTGAAAGTGTCAGTCACTCAGTTATGTCCCCAACTCTGTGACCCCGTGGACCGTAGCCATTTGCACCATAATGAATAAAAGAACGCTGTCCATTCACTATTGTCAGGGTGAATCTCACCTCTCTTCACTTCCCGTGCTGTTACATACACTGAGCACTCTAACATCTCATCTAGACTGTTCATGCTGTAATAACCTCCGACACTTGGTTCCCTAACAATGGTTTTCTGCAAATCCAGCTACCATTTTACTGTCCATTGGTAATAAAAAGATAATATTACTCACCTTTTCAAAAATCTAAAGCCACCAAAAAAACCCCAAACCCCCTTGCAGTACATTCAAAGCCCTCCATGACAGGACAGCAACCCACTTCACCTCTTGCTAAACCCTCTGTTAAACTTGATACCTGAGCAAGAAGGCTGTTTCTAAAAAACTGTCAAGGCCTTTAAACATACTGTTCCTTATGTTTGTCACTTTCCTACTAAATGCTACTAAATCTTCAAGATAGGCCTCTTTTGTAGGGTCTGACAATGCCTAGTTCTTGACAGAGCAGAGCATTCTACTTTGGCCCCACAACATCTACGTTGTTATGGCATTTAATACACTGTAGCATAGTCCTGCTTCCACAACAGCCTCTTACTCCTTTTTACATTTTGACATATAAGAAAATGCCTGACACATATTTTTGAAATGTGTTGACAATTATACTTAGAATGTTTTTCTAGACATAAACTTCATGAGGGCAGAACCCACGTTAGTCATTTAAGCATAAAGCTTTGCTTACAGGAGACATCCAAATACATGCTCAGTACAAGTTCAGTGTTAAGATTCCAAAAATAGTTTTCAGATCAGAGAGGGTAAAACAAATCTGTTCAAGACAGAGGAATAAGTATTGAACTGTTCTAAATGAATGCCTCCTAACATGTCTAGCCAGATTAACTACACACTTGGAGAAACCATTCTCATTAATATCTAGGCAATCCCAGAGTAGAAGTGTGGTATCAAAGATGAAAAGCATACAAAAGCAGAAAGGATATCGGCGGTTTCTCAGAACTGAGGAGGATGGGAGATGGGGGAATGAGAGCCAAAGGGGTGGGGCTGCTCTGTGAGGTGATGAAGGTGTTATAGAACTACTGTGGCGACAGTCACATGTATCAGTGAATATGCTGAAAGCCAATGAATTAAATGCATCAGCTGTATGGCACGTGAACTGCATCATAATAAAGCTGTTATATAAAGAAGATTAGAATGGACAGCTGTCTTCTTTTCCAAAAGAGAAATGAAGAAAATTACATCAATTGTACACTGGTCAAACAAAATTCAAGGACTGATTAAATGGGTGGTATATGACCACTTTGAAAGAAGTAAAACTTACTAGAAACATGTAAAAATTCACTGAGAAACTTTACTTCTGTGAATAGAAACAACAATACCAATGATAACAAAGAACAGCAACAGATTAGAGAAATGCGACCAGACATATATGAAGATCTCAGAAAGGCATTTTTGAATGAAAAAATAGAAAAGGGAAAAGTCATAGGTCTAAGGTTATAACCACTAGAAAATAGAATAAGGAATGTTAACAAATTTAAATATTTTTTGAAGTTTCTGCGAAACTACTTTATCCAATATTACCAAATAAAGTTCCAATGTCAAAGAGTAATGGGAACACATTCATCTATGTGCTAAGGTTCCAGTTTTCTGAAATGTCAGCTTAAAACAAAAAGCAGATGAGATAAACCCTACCTCAAGTTCTAAAACATCTACCTGTTTAAAATTCCTCTTGAAAAGTAGATGTCAGAAAATTACACAATCTTCATTTCATAAAGTATGTTTCATCTAACATTTAATAAAGTTGAGGAAAGTTTCACAATGCAGATACACTTTTCAGCAATGTTTCAGCCCAAGAGAACAATCTAAAGCACCTACTATTTTAAAAGGTATTGATATTCACGTATTCATGAAGAAGTCTTGATTTTATACTTAAGAAATTTTCTGAATGTTCACTTACATTTTTGTGATTTACACATTTCATAAGAACTAGCTCTCTGTAAGCACGCTTAGCATGAGTTTGATTCTGAAATGGCCGACTTAGCTTCTTGATTGCAACGTTTCTTTCGAGAATGGCATCATAAGCTGCACTGTAACAAGAAACCCCAAAACAACAAAAATTTAATCAAAAATCTGCAAACTTAATTATGAAACACTCACATAGATTTACTTTCTCCAAAGATAAATGCAACTGAACCAATTTCCAGGCCTTAGTACTCAACATGTTTCTTAAAATATTAATGGATTAAAAGCAAAAATGAACTGTGAGGAAAGAGACCGTGTGTTCACTGGGGGTCATCCAAGATCCATCTAGCATACAATGGGCACATAATACAAAAATCTTTAGAGAGTATTCAAGTCCAATAGATATACCTTAGAGCCTAAATGAATTCCTCACCCCAAATCGACATTAAGGAAAGACAGGATAAAAATACATGTGGTCATAAATTCTACTCAAAACACTTGATGAAGAATTCTACGTAAGTACATCAGCTTCTCCTCTTCAGACGCAACGAAGTGAACACAGAGAGAGGAAAGTACACATAAAGGCATCTACAGGAAAGATTATTTTATAAAAGTAAACACGAAATTTGTTTTGGAGGTGAAATTAAAGACCAAGGTGTTTATAAACGGTAGATGTCAGGACACCAGAAGCTACTTCGTAACTACTGATGAAACACCTGTAATTCTGGGAAATATCACACTGCACCCATTAACCCCTCATCTCTCTACCATATGGCACTGGCCAAATGGTGCATTTCACAAACGACAGGCCAAAGAAAGCAAAGCTCAAGGTGCAGTGCCTAAGTCATAGAACATGTGGCTGGGAGAGATTTAAAGGCATTGGGCTTAGTCACTGCCCGATACAGGGCCAGAGAGGCTAGCTAACTTGTTCAAAGTCAGCCAGAAGGCTGAAAGCAGGGCTGAGTCTAGAAGACTGAGAGAAAAGGTCATGCTCTTCATTCTGTTCAAGACAGAGGAATAAGTATTGAACTGTTCTAAATGAATGCCTCCTAACATGTCTAGCCAGATTAACTACACACTTGGAGAAACCATTCTCATTAATATCTAGGCAATCCCAGAGTAGAAGTGTGGTATCAAAGATGAAAAGCATACAAAAGCAGAAAGGATATCGGCGGTTTCTCAGAACTGAGGAGGATGGGAGATGGGGGAATGAGAGCCAAAGGGGTGGGGCTGCTCTGTGAGGTGATGAAGGTGTTATAGAACTACTGTGGCGACAGTCACATGTATCAGTGAATATGCTGAAAGCCAATGAATTAAATGCATCAGCTGTATGGCACGTGAACTGCATCATAATAAAGCTGTTATATAAAGAAGATTAGAATGGACAGCTGTCTTCTTTTCCAAAAGAGAAATGAAGAAAATTACATCAATTGTACACTGGTCAAACAAAATTCAAGGACTGATTAAATGGGTGGTATATGACCACTTTGAAAGAAGTAAAACTTACTAGAAACATGTAAAAATTCACTGAGAAACTTTACTTCTGTGAATAGAAACAACAATACCAATGATAACAAAGAACAGCAACAGATTAGAGAAATGCGACCAGACATATATGAAGATCTCAGAAAGGCATTTTTGAATGAAAAAATAGAAAAGGGAAAAGTCATAGGTCTAAGGTTATAACCACTAGAAAATAGAATAAGGAATGTTAACAAATTTAAATATTTTTTGAAGTTTCTGCGAAACTACTTTATCCAATATTACCAAATAAAGTTCCAATGTCAAAGAGTAATGGGAACACATTCATCTATGTGCTAAGGTTCCAGTTTTCTGAAATGTCAGCTTAAAACAAAAAGCAGATGAGATAAACCCTACCTCAAGTTCTAAAACATCTACCTGTTTAAAATTCCTCTTGAAAAGTAGATGTCAGAAAATTACACAATCTTCATTTCATAAAGTATGTTTCATCTAACATTTAATAAAGTTGAGGAAAGTTTCACAATGCAGATACACTTTTCAGCAATGTTTCAGCCCAAGAGAACAATCTAAAGCACCTACTATTTTAAAAGGTATTGATATTCACGTATTCATGAAGAAGTCTTGATTTTATACTTAAGAAATTTTCTGAATGTTCACTTACATTTTTGTGATTTACACATTTCATAAGAACTAGCTCTCTGTAAGCACGCTTAGCATGAGTTTGATTCTGAAATGGCCGACTTAGCTTCTTGATTGCAACGTTTCTTTCGAGAATGGCATCATAAGCTGCACTGTAACAAGAAACCCCAAAACAACAAAAATTTAATCAAAAATCTGCAAACTTAATTATGAAACACTCACATAGATTTACTTTCTCCAAAGATAAATGCAACTGAACCAATTTCCAGGCCTTAGTACTCAACATGTTTCTTAAAATATTAATGGATTAAAAGCAAAAATGAACTGTGAGGAAAGAGACCGTGTGTTCACTGGGGGTCATCCAAGATCCATCTAGCATACAATGGGCACATAATACAAAAATCTTTAGAGAGTATTCAAGTCCAATAGATATACCTTAGAGCCTAAATGAATTCCTCACCCCAAATCGACATTAAGGAAAGACAGGATAAAAATACATGTGGTCATAAATTCTACTCAAAACACTTGATGAAGAATTCTACGTAAGTACATCAGCTTCTCCTCTTCAGACGCAACGAAGTGAACACAGAGAGAGGAAAGTACACATAAAGGCATCTACAGGAAAGATTATTTTATAAAAGTAAACACGAAATTTGTTTTGGAGGTGAAATTAAAGACCAAGGTGTTTATAAACGGTAGATGTCAGGACACCAGAAGCTACTTCGTAACTACTGATGAAACACCTGTAATTCTGGGAAATATCACACTGCACCCATTAACCCCTCATCTCTCTACCATATGGCACTGGCCAAATGGTGCATTTCACAAACGACAGGCCAAAGAAAGCAAAGCTCAAGGTGCAGTGCCTAAGTCATAGAACATGTGGCTGGGAGAGATTTAAAGGCATTGGGCTTAGTCACTGCCCGATACAGGGCCAGAGAGGCTAGCTAACTTGTTCAAAGTCAGCCAGAAGGCTGAAAGCAGGGCTGAGTCTAGAAGACTGAGAGAAAAGGTCATGCTCTTCATCCTGCTGCTGCTGAGTCGCTTCAGTCGTGTCCGACTCTGTGCGACCCCATAGATGGCAGCCCACCAGGCTCCCCCGTCCCTGGGATTCTCCAGGCAAGAGCGCTGGAGTGGGGTGCCATTGCCTCCTCCGGCTTTTCATCCTGGAGCATTACAAAAGACAATTTCTCTTTATGTACTGTTTGGAAAACGAGCATTTGTTGTTGTTTCGTTGCTAAGTTGTATCCAACTCTTTGCAACCCTATGGACAGTAGCCCGCCATGCTCCTCTCTCCATGGGATTTCCCAGACAAGAATACTAGGGTATGTTGTCGTTTTCTTCTCCAGATGATCTTTCTGATTCAGGGATAGAACTCACATCTCTTATACTGGCAGGAGGATTCTTTACCACTGAGCCACCAGGAAAGCCCAAAGGTAGCATAATACTGATTAAAATTATTCTCTAACCTAATTGGAATCTAAATTATTCTCCAACCTATTCCTAATAGAGGAAAACAATAGAATGGGAGAGACTAGAGATCTCTTCAAGAAAATCAGAAATACCAAGGGAACATTTTATGCAAAGATGGGCTCAATAAAAGACAGAAATGGTATGAACCTAACAGACGCAGAAGGTATTAAGAAGAGGTGGCAAGAATACACAGAAGAACTGTATAAAAAAGACCTTCACAACCCAGATAATCACGATGGTTGATCACTCACCTAGAGCCAGACATCCTGGAATGTGAAGTCGAATGGGCCTTATGAAGCATCACTACGAACAAAGCTAGTGGAGGTGATGGAATTTCAGCTGAGCTATTTCAAATCCTAAAAGATAATGCTTTGAAAGTGCTGCACTCAATATGTCAGCAAATTTGGAAAACTCAGCCGGGGCCACAGGACTGGAAAAGGTCAGTTTTCATTCTAATCTCAAAGAAAGGCAATGCCAAAGAATGCTCAAACTACCGCACAATTGCACTCATTTCACATACTAATAAAGTAATGCTCAAAATTCTCCAAGCCAGGCTTCAGCAATAGGTGAACCATGAACTTCCTGATGTTCAAGCTGGTTTTAAAAAAGGCAGAGGAACCAGAGATCAAATTGCCAACATCCGCTGGATCATGGAAAAAGCAAGAGTTCCAGAAAAACATCTATTTCTGCTTTATTGACTATGCCAAAGCCTTTGACTGTGTGAAAGTTGCTCAGTCGTGCCCAACTCTTTGTGACCTCATGGACTATTCATAAAATTCTCCAGGCCTGAATACTGGAGTGGGTAGCCTTTCCCTTCTCCAGGGGATCTTCCCAACCCAGGGATCGAACCCAGGTCTCCTGTATTGCAGGCAGATTCTTTACCAGCTGAGCCACCAGGGAAGCCCAAGAATACTGGAGTCGGTAGCCTTTCCTTTCTCCAGGGGATCTTCCTGACTCAGGAATCAAACCAGGGTCTCTGGCATGGCAAGCAGATTCTTTACCAACTGAGCTATGAGGGAAGCCCTCACAGCTTGACTGTGTGGATCATAACAAACTGTGGAAAATTCTGAAAGAGATGGGAATACCAGACCACCTCTCCTGCCTCTTGAGAAATTTGCATGCAGGTCAGGAAGCAACAGTTAGAACTGGACATGGAACAACAGACTGGTTCCAAATAGGAAAAGGAGTACATCAAGGCTGTATATTGTCACCCTGCTTATTTAACTTATATGCAGAGTACATCATGAGAAACGCTGGGCTGGAAGAAGCATAAGCTGGAATCAAGACTGCCAGAAGAAATATCAATAACCTCAGATATGCAGATGACACCATCCTGGCAGAAAGTAAAGAACAACTAAGGAGCCTCTTGAGAAAAGTGAAAGAGGAGAGTGAAAAAGTTGGCTTAAAGCTCAAAATTCAGAAAACTAAGATCATGGCATCTGGTCCCATCACTTCATAGCAAAAAGATGGGGAAACAGCGGAAACACTGGCTGACTTTATGTTTTTTAGGCTCCAAAATCACTGCAGATGGTGATTACAGCCATGAAATTAAAGACTTACTCTTTGGAAGAAAAGTTATGACCAACCTAGCTGGCATATTAAAAAGCAGAGACATTACTTTGCTGACTAAGGTCCATCTAGTCAAGGCTATGGTTTTTCCTGTGGTCATGTATGGATGTGAGAATTGGACTGTGAAGAAAGCTGAGCGCCAAAGAATTGATGCTTTTGAACTATGGTTTTGGAGAAGACTCTTGAAAGTCTCTTGGACTGCAAGGAGATCCAACCAGTCCATCATATAGGAGATCAGTCCTGGATTTTCATTGTAAGGACTGATGTTGAAGCTTAAACTCCAATACTCTGGCCACCTGATGCGACAAGCTGACTCATTTGAAAAAACCCTGATGCTGGGAAAGAGTGAGGACAGGAGAAGGGGACAACAGAGGATGAGATAGTTGGATGGCATCACTGACTCAATGGACATGAGTTTGGGTGAACTCCGGGAGTTAGTGATGGACAGGGAGACCTGGCGTGCTGTGGTTCATGCGTTTGCAAAGAGTCAGACATGACTGAGCGACTGAACTGACTAACTGGAAACTTTTTTGTGGCTATTTTACTATATTAAATATAGTGAAGAAATTATGTATTAAGAAATTGGCACTGCCTGAAAGGATACGTCTGTACATTCTATACACCGTAACTATTGCCTATATACATATGTACACAGACACATACCAAAGCATGTTAACTTTATTAGAAAGCACCATTATTGACAGGTATTTTCTTCCCAAATTAAAAAAAAAAAATCAGGTCATGCAAATGCTTAGAAGTTTTGACTGTTCAGATAAAGTATGGTTTACCATAACTTCATTCCTATTCATTTTTTACCTACTATATCAAAGTTAATATTTCAAACTCTAAAGTTGAAAAATTCAAGTATCTCATTGAACTATTCTGTATCCAAGGAAATTAGATTTCTCATTATTGATTCTCAAATGTGCACAAATTAGAAACACCTGGGTATTCAGAGGCCCCAATCCAGACCCAATGAATCTTACTATCTAAAACTTGGGCCCAAAATATAATGTCTTAAAAAAAAAATTAAGTTCTTCAGCTGATTCTGACAATAATACAACAGTGACTTTAAAAAGTTATTATTTGTCTATTTCACAGTATTGTTTTGGAAGGAATAATCAAAAATTTGAAGGCATTTATTCCTTAGTACTGGTGTTACTTTCCAAAGCAATTTTTAAAAAATTCTGCTACACAAATTTCAAAAAGCACCTACCTGAGGATTAAATGAAGGTACTGTTGAGGCAATCCAAGCACAGGTTGGAAAAGAATTTCCAGACACAGAGCATTTTAGAAGGGAGTGAGTTTATTAAGAACAAAGAGCAGAGAGAATGTGGGCACTGTGAGCAGTGGACTGATCTCCTAACAGACTATGGAGAGTCAACAGTTTCTGTGAGCCAGCATCCTATTTTCACAGCCTCGAGATACAGAAAATTCCTGCGGGTAGGCTGTCACTAGGTGATTGGCTGGGGCGCTACAGGTGTTTACTGGAGTGGGCGTCTTTGCCTAATTTGGAGTCAAGAAGTTTGTTAGTGATGATCAGGGGGCTTTTGGCAACAGTTACAAAGGGGCTCGATTATCTCTGGAGATGACCCTGTTTTCTGTGTCCTGCTTCAGTGGCCTTGCTGCAAGGCCACCTGTAGCCTTGGGGCACAACTCAACAGTACAGAAACTTTATTTTTCAAATACCATTAACCATTTTATAAATCATATAATCCTCACAACAACCATGCATATATTAGATGGGAAAATAGGCTATAGAAGAGTAAATTTGCTGTGCGTCACAAAGTTAATAAATCAAAGAGCTAGAATCTGAATCAAGAGTTTGCTTTCAAAATTCTTACAATATTGATAATTACATTATTTTCTTCAAATTTAACTTGTGGTTGGTTAAATGTGATTAGTTAAAATGATAACCAGTCAGCCAATAATGCTTTATAAAATGACCCAGCTTCCGTAATTTGTGGCAGTATAAATTACAGCCCATGAATTAGAATACAGAAAAGAGAACAGATATTTTTATTGTTGCTGCTCAGTCACTAGATCGTGTCTGACCCTTTGTGGACTCTTGGACTGCAGTATGCCAGGCTCCTCTATCCTCCACTATCTCCCGGAATTTACTCAAAATTCATGCCTGTTAAAAGTTGGTGGTGTTACCGTTCCCATTATACAAATTTATTGATTCTAATATTTCACCATTATTCTGCTGAAGTTTTTTAAAAGAAATATATTATTATAGGTAAAGCCCCTTCCTTCTCCCTTATTCTCAGAGGTAAGTACTACTCTGAGTTTGGTGTTTATGAATGTTTTTACATCTTTGCATTCATAAATTATATATGATATTGCTTTATATATTCTAAAATACATATATATGTATATTCTAAATCTTGTTTTAAACTCAACATTGCATTTCTGATTATCATTGCTGATACATATAGCTCCAGTTCATTTAAAATGGTATACAGCATTTCACTGCATTTCTATTCTCCTACTGATAGATTTGATGCTATTACCAATTTTTGCTATTATAAATGGTACTGCAAAGAACAGTGCTATATATGTCTCTTTCTGGACATATGCAAGAGCTGTCTGCAAGAGTTTTTCCTTGAACCTGGGAGAACTACTGGATTGTAAACACTTAGGATTTTTTCAAAAACAAATCTGGTCCAAGAAGAGGTAATAGAGATGTAATTATGCTTGAGTGAGGCTTAGACTCCCCAATACTAGCTTATTATGCTAGTTTAGTGACCTAAAATCATTAACAGAACTGTCCCAAAGAGTGTTTTGATATTCAGTTTATAAGAAATTATAATGATCTATAAAGCCTAGGTCTTTTGCAGAAATTAGCCTGTAAATCAATTTTAAAGATACATATAGTTTTGAAATACATACAGTGAGACATTAGCTGACTTTATTCCCCAGTGTAAAACTAGGTTTATGAAATTCCAGAATTTCATTACAGTGTAAAAGTGATGATTAAGAGAAGCTTCTTATTGAACAGTTAGTTATGGGAATAGACACAGAATTAATAAGCATTATTCTTTCCTGATATAGGTATTTGTCTTTATGTGGCTTAAGACCAAGTATTTAATCATAATTTACACTTAGAGATGACAGAGCTGATTTATAAAGTTATGTTTTCTGAATAATAAAAAGCCTTAACGTCAGAAGAAAACAACTTATTATTACAGCTTTAATTTTATAGTTTTAATTTCATTTTTTGAGGCAAGCTAAACATTTACCATGGAATTTATGCGAGGAGAAAACAAAGCAGTTAATGATTTTCTTGCCTAACTTTTGGAAGTAAAACTTACCATACTATTCCTTGGGCTCCTGAACCTATAGGTTTTAAATTCTGATACCGTTTCAGGACTGTGAATGTAGAATCTCCAATCTCTACACTATAAAAATTGCTGTCACGCTTGCTTCTGCTCATGGTGGCAAGCAATTACTTTAATGGCTTCATCCAAAAATTCACCACAAAGCTGCAAAATGGAACAAAATGTGATGTTAACAAAATGAATTTGCTTAATCTTAAAATTCAAGTCATTACTCTGTTCACAGATTGCTAGATCATGTTAAAAGAGCTGCTTCATTACAAATCAGAGTTAGAAAGAAAAAATAACCACAGAGCCTAGTTAGCATCTGTTACATTTAAGAAATAACTGACAGTTTAAAAAAGACAAAAACAAAAAAAGCAAGTATAACTAAACATGCTCTTAAGGTCACTTACAGTTTAAAAATTTAAACTAGTCCTTTTCATGTGTTGATTATAGACAAAATTATAACTTGATTTTTGTAACTGATAAACTTTCATTTGAAAACAATCCACCATCTCACTAAGCATATGTGGAAGGAACAACAAATTGACAGGCTAGTTGCCACACACCACTCCCACCAAACAAACAAACAGAAGCGGAGCAGCCCTCGGCGGCCGCCCCAACAGCTCCCGAACACAACAGCAACATCCGGGTGTACTGTCTATGCTGAGGCTGTAACGGCTGAAAACTGAGAATTAGGACAGAAAATATGAGAGTAAAAAGAGAGATAAGGTAAAATTATTTTAAAAATAAGAAAATATAAGTGAAGAAGCATTTAGTATACTGAGATATGAAACAAAACAGTACTGTTTTAAATTGCTTGGGTCGCCTAAAGCATAACCTAAGTTCTGAGCAGTCTTTTTTTTTTAACCATTAGTCTGATTAAAGCCAAAGCAGTCTTTCTCTACCCATCTGAGTACTGGTTACTGACACACCTTATCATCTATCCTTACCAGACAAAACCAGCCTCTTCTAAGATGCATGCAGGGATGTCCCTGGTGGTCCAACGATTAAGACTCTGTGCTTTCAAGGCAGGGTGCCAGGTTTGATCCCTGGCCAGGGAACTAGGATCCTACATGGCATGAACCGCAGCCAAAAGATAAAATGAGCCTAAAAACGCATGCCATACAGTTCCAACCTACCTTCCGTATTCCAGGACAGACCGAGAAACCAGTGAGATCTAAAAAACTTTTTATGTGCATGGTCTTAAGACAATGCTAACAACAGAAACAACAAACAACCAAATTCTGATAAGACTTACAATGCAAAGATTTAATGTGAAGTGTATTAAATGCTTACTAGGAACTGTACAAAAAAGATCTTCACGACCTGGATAATCGCGATGGTGTGATCACTCATCTAGAGCCAGACATCCTGGAATGTGAAGTCAAGTGGGCCTTAGAAAGCATCACTACAAACAAAGCTAGTGGAGGTGATGGAATTCCAGTTGAGCTATTTCAAATTCTGAAAGATGATGCTGTCAAAGTGCTGCACTCAATATGCCAGCAAATTGGGAAAACTCAGGAGTGGCCATAGGACTGAAAAAGGTCAGTTTTCATTCCAATCCCAAAGAAAGACAATGTCAAAGAATGCTCAAACTACCACACAATTGCACTCATCTCACACACTAGTAAAGTAATGCTCAAAATTCTACAAGCCAGGCTTTAGCAACACGTGAACCGTGAACTTCCTGATGTTCAAGCTGGTTTTAGAAAAGGCAGAGGAACCAGAGATCAAATTGCCAACATCCGCTGGATCATCAGTAAAGCAAGAGAGTTCCAGAAAAACATCTATTTCTGCTTTATTGACTATGCCAAAGCCTTTGACTGGGTGGGGCACAATAAACTGTGGAAAATTCTGAAAGAGATGGGAATACCAGACCACCTGACCTGCCTCTTGAGAAATCTGTATGCAGGTCAGGAAGCAACAGTTAGAACTGGACATGGAACAGTGTCAAGTGGGCCTTAGAAAGCATCACTACAAACAAAGCTAGTGGAGGTGATGGAATTCCAGTTGAGCTATTTCAAATTCTGAAAGATGATGCTGTCAAAGTGCTGCACTCAATATGCCAGCAAATTGGGAAAACTCAGGAGTGGCCATAGGACTGAAAAAGGTCAGTTTTCATTCCAATCCCAAAGAAAGACAATGTCAAAGAATGCTCAAACTACCACACAATTGCACTCATCTCACACACTAGTAAAGTAATGCTCAAAATTCTACAAGCCAGGCTTTAGCAACACGTGAACCGTGAACTTCCTGATGTTCAAGCTGGTTTTAGAAAAGGCAGAGGAACCAGAGATCAAATTGCCAACATCCGCTGGATCATCAGTAAAGCAAGAGAGTTCCAGAAAAACATCTATTTCTGCTTTATTGACTATGCCAAAGCCTTTGACTGGGTGGGGCACAATAAACTGTGGAAAATTCTGAAAGAGATGGGAATACCAGACCACCTGACCTGCCTCTTGAGAAATCTGTATGCAGGTCAGGAAGCAACAGTTAGAACTGGACATGGAACAGCAGACTTGTATGCAGAGTACATCATGAGAAATGCTGGGCTGGAAGAAACACAAGCTGGAATCAAGACTGCCAAGAGAAATATCAATAACCTCAGATATGCAGATGACACCACCCTTATGGCAGAAAGTGAACAGGAACTAAAAAGCCTCTTGATGAAAGTAAAAGAGGAGAGTGAAAAAGTTGACTTAAAGCTCAACATTCAGAAAACTAAGATCATGGCATCCAGTCCCATCACTTCATGGCAAACAGATGGGGAAACAGTGGAAACAGTGTCAGACTTTATTTTTGGGGGCTCCAAAGTCAATGCAGATGGTGATTGCAGCCATGAAATTAAAAGACGCTTACTCCTTGGAAGAAAAGTTATGAACAACCTAGACAGCATATTCAAAAGCAGAGACATTACTTTGCCAACTAAGGTCCGTCTAGTCAAGGCTATGGTTTTCCCTGTGGTCATGTATGGATGTGAGAGCTGGACTGTGAAGAAGGCTGAGTGCCGAAGAATTGATGCTTTTGAACTGTGGTGTTGGAGAAGACTCTTGAGAGTCCCTTGGACTGCAAGGAGATCCAACCAATCCTTCCTAAAGGAGATCAGTCCTGAGTGTTCATTAGGACTGATGCCAAAACTCCAATACTTTGGCCACCTGATGCAAAGAGCTGACTCATTTGAAAAGAAAGACCCTGATATTGGGAAAGATTGAAGGTAGGAGGCGAAGGGGATGACAGAGGACGAGATGGCTGGATGGCATCACCGACTTAATGGACATCAGTCTGGGTAAACCCCGGGAGTTGATGATATACAGGGACACCTGGTGTGCTGCAGTCCATGGGGTCACAAAGAGTGGGACACAACTGAGTGACTGAACTGAACTGGCTAGAATTTTATCACTATTATCACCTTTTAATAAGCCAGATTTTAATTTCTGATTTTATTTTGCACTTTTCTACTTCTTTGGTTTCTGCTTTTGCCTTTACTCCTCTTTTTGGCATTACTGTTATTCTTTACTTTCTTTAAATGAAGCTTAAGAGTAATGACTTGAGGACTGCTTTTTAAAGTATACACACTTAACACTATTAATCTACCCTTAAAGCAGCACATTATAGCTTCATTCCACAATTTTTTACCATCATATCTATACTTAATTATAAAAAAGCAAAATTTTATATAGAGCTTACTTTATGCTATGCCCTAATTTCAAGTGTTTAATAAATACTCCTTTACCCTCACAACAGTCCCATGAGGGTTTTCTATTAATAACTGCTTATGGCTAGAGAGTAAATTCAGTCCCTGTTACTACACCTTATCTGGAAGTCCTACATACTCCTTTTGTCTGATGTTGCATTACATTAAGAAAGGACCTATTGTTTTTCTAATTTTACAGATGATGAAGCTGAGTCTTAAAAAGGTTACCTACCGGTTACAAAGTTAGTAAGGAGTTTAGTAAGGAGTAAAGTGAGGGGTTTTTGTGTGTTGTCTGCTTGTTTTGAGTAAGGATTTGAGTCCTTCATCCATGCACCACACATACTGAGTCCAAAATAAACAAGTCTTGGTGCTGAAGAAGATACACAGGAAGAACAGAAGTTATGAACATGCTGCACCTTAAGCACCTTGAGACTGAGAAAGATCCCTGAGGCATGCAAACAGAAATATCAATTTGTTAGCTAGATACACAGCTAAACCTCAAGGAGATGTCTGGGTGAAAGACACAAATTTAAGAGTTGGCATTGTTATTAAAGCAATAGAGAGAATGGTATTACTCAAGAGGCTGTTGTAGCAAGAAAGGCTTGAGTCAGCTTTGTGGATACCCACAATTTAATGAGCAATTAGAGAAAGATAAGCCAATAAAGAACGCAGTGAAGATGCAGCCAGAGGCAGATACAGAAAATGAGGAGCGCACACTGAGGAAGCCAAAGGAAGAGTATGTTAAAGAGCAGAGTGGACGCTGCAGAAACGTCAAGTAAGTCGAGTGACGGGAGTGGAGGCTAGACTGCAATGAGCTTAGGTGTGAATTAAAAAACACAATTTTAGAAGTAAGCGGGTGTAACTATTTCTTTAGAGAACTTTAGCAAAGATGAGAGGACACTGATGCAGAATGATATATGGTCAAGAAAGGATGATCAGATTAGATACAATATATAACATCCTACAGCATAGCATGCATAATATATATAATAATACAAAGACAACCTGAACATATTTATCTGTTAACAGAAAAGACTGCAAAAGATGGGAAGGGTGAGACGAGGAGACTGAAAAAGAAAACTAAGGTTTCAGTTAGAATAATCTCTCTGAAAACATAGCAAGAAATGGGATCTAAAGCACATGTGTGGCCATACAGACGAAGATACGAAAGCAGCACTGCCACCAGAAAACAGCTTCAGAAGACGGAGGCAGAAGGAACAATTTCCAAGGTAAAGGTATTAAGGGTACCGGTGAGACTTAGAGAGGACGCATCTGGCATACTGTTCTCTCCGTGATGAAGCTGAAACAGGAAGAGTGTTAGGAGGCAATGATACGGAGTCTGATAACTCATACCCCCACTCAAAAAGGCCTCTCTGTGGATTAAAAACCACAAAAGTATAGGTACAGAATTTAGATGTGGCTGCTTAGGTGGCTCATGGAGAAGGCAATGGCACCTCATTCCAGTACTCTTGCCTGAAAAATCCCATGGACGGAGGAGCCTGGTAGGCTACAGTCCATGGGGTCGCTAAGAGTTGGACACAACTCAGCGACTGACTTCACTTTCACTTTTCGCTTTCATGCATTGGAGAAGGCAATGGAAACCCACTCCAGTGTTCTTGCCTGGAGAATCCCAGGGACGGCGGAGCCTCATGGGCTGCCGTCCATGAGGTCGCAGAGTTGGACACGAGTGAAGCAACTTAGCAGCAGCAGCTTACGTGGCTCATAGGAAAAAGAGAAAGCACAGGCATTTATTATGCCATTTAATAGAAGATGAGTAACTTAGGCTAACACATGCAACAGAATGTTGTAGACATAATGAATTTCAGCTTTAGCTTTCAAAATATTCCTCTGCAAGAACACTACACTCCTGTCAACGTGGCTAAACTATCACTCCCAAACCCTCATGCTCTGATTTACTAATTTCCCTTTCTCTTTTGGGGAAATATTTTTCACCTCTTTTTTTTTTTAATATCTATGTAAATTATATCTACAGAGAGAGAGAAAGTCGCTCAGTCGTGTCCAGCTCTTTGTGACCCCATGGACTGTGGCCCACCAGGCTCCTCCGCCCATGGGGTTCTCCAGGCAACAGTACTGGAGTGGGGTGCCATTGCCTTCTCCAGGGGATCTTCCCGACCCAGGGACTGAACCCAGGTTTCCCGCATCGCAGGCAGATGTTTTACCATCTGAGCCACCAGGGAAGCCTTCTACCTACCAAAGACTAGTTTAAAAAGAATATTCAGAGGCCTTTTCCAGCTTGAATCTAATTTCTCATCAAAACCACCTTGCTGTGTACTGGGATATACAGATCTTACTACCAGACTGTGTGGTCTTTCTGAGGCTAAGGACTGTGTCTCCTACACCTTCAGATTTACAAAACATGTCAGCTCTTCAAAAGAGGTAAAATTTAATAACTGCTAAAAATGCTAACCAAGAACATGAACCCTTTTAAAGTAACAAATGAAAGCGTTCTGTTTATCTTTACCATTGTTTTCCTTCATAAGTGGGGGGGGGGGCCTGAATTATGAATTAGTTTTTATGACCGAAGGTTCGCTTCCGTAATGTCTCTACAACAAACAAGACTCAGCTGCTCTCAGGCCAGTTCACCCGTGAAAGGGTTGGTCTGGTAAGCCTGAATGTAGAGACAAAGAAATTAAACTTGGACGTTTTATAAAAAGTACTTAGGGAAAAGAAAGTGAGTTCAGTAGAGCCATAAAGCCAGGCCTCACAGACAAAGGGAAATAATTCAGGCAATGCAACGAAGTTCAGAATTCAAGACAGCTCTCATCATCACATCATCTTGATGGTAAGTCTCTGGGGTTGAAGCGGAGCCTATCCACCTTTACTCATCTTGTTTCTATGGCTACCAACAGATGGCAGCAGTGATGGTTAGCTCTGCATGTCAAAGTCATGTTAACTCTGACTGGGCCGCAAGGTTCACAGATGCTTGTGAAACATTACTCTAGGTGATTCTGGGAGGGCATCTGGATGACTTTAACATTTAAGTCAACAGACTGAGTAAAGCAAACTGCTCTCACATCCAGTCTGCTGAAGGCCTGAAAAAAAAAACAAAAAAGTTTATCATACTGCAAGTAGAAGGGAATTCCTCCTGCTCGACTGTCTTCAGGATGGGATATCGTTTTTTTCATGCTTTCAGCCCAGAACTGAAATATTCTTTCTGAGTCTCGGGCCTGCTGACCTTCAGGCTAGAACTTACATCATCAGCTCTTCTGGTTATTAGGCCTTTAGACCTGAAGTATTACATCAGCTTTCCTGGGTCTCCAGCATACCAACTTAGATCTTGGAACTTGTCAGCGTCCGTTCACATTCTCTCTCTCTCCCTCCCTTCCTATCCATCTATCTAGCCACTCACCCATCACTCAGGTTCTGTTTCTCTGGAGAACCTTGACTAATATAACGTCTCACTCTGCTCTGAAGGTTTCTTCTGTGTAACTCTTGGCTTCTCATGGTGGCTGCATGCTGCCTTTTCTCTCTTCATCTGACTCTGCTCAAACATCGGCTTCTCAGAAATGCCTACATGACTGTGTGTGTGCTGAGTCACTCAGTTGTGTCCAACTCTCTGTGGTCCCATGGACTGTAGCCCACAAGGCTCTTCTGTCCATGGAATTTTCCAAACAAGAGTCCTGGAGTGGGTTACCAATTCCTACTCCAGAGGATCTTCCCAACCCAGGGACTGAGCCCACATCTCTCATGTCTTCTGCACGGGCAGCAGGCTCTTCACCACAAGCATCACCTGGGAAACCCTGTCTTGCATGGTTAGCCTTTCTAAACTAGCACCTTCTAATCATACCCTCTTCCTCAGCCTGTTTCATTTTTCTTCAAAGCACTGACCACTACCGACATCTATTAGATGCTAATTATCTGTCCCCTCAAACATGAGTTTCAAGAAAGCATAAACATCGGTCTGTTTATGATTAAATCAGAGCCTAGAATAGTAACTGGCAAATACTGATCATTCAAATAGGTGAATGAACAAACTGTAACTATAAGTTCCCATTACAAATTGCCCATCATTCTCTTCCTCTCAAGTAGTAACTTAGAAAAAAAGAGGTATGTGACTGATTAGTTGAATCCCCATTATTGCTTTTTGTGCAGTTTTCATACCAGGCTATTTCACAGACCACTATCCTTAGGTCAAAGGCCTGCCCTGGGCTTATCCGTTACGGCCAAGGTGGCAGAACCACAGTCTACAGGATCCACGTATGCTAAGGAACCGCTTAGCACTGCTTTCTCAGCAAGCAGATAGCAGCCTTCCACACGACAGCCCCATGCATGTTAGTCTCTGTGATACCAGGCCTAACTAGTGGAGTCTGACTATGTTCAGAGGATAATAAGAGATCTCCTGGCCTAACACCGAAGCCAATGTTTCAAAAATCCTATTAAATTTAATAAACTTACATTTATATCATTTTTAAATTTATTTTTTTAATTGAAGGATAGTATCTTTACAGAATTTTGTTGTTTTGTCAGACCTCAATATGAATCAGCCATAGGTATACATATGTCTGGTTCCTTTTGAACCTACCTCCTATTTCCCTCCCCATCCCACCTCTCTAGGTTGATACAGAGCCGCTGTCTTGAGTTTCCTGAGCCACACAGCAAATTCCGGTTGGCTATCTGTTTTACATATGATAATGTGAGTTTCCATGTTACTGTTTCCATACGTCTCACCCTCTCCCCTCTGCCCATATACATAAGTCTATTCTCTCTGTTTCTCCATTGCTGCTCTGTAAATAAATTCTTCACTACCATTTTTCTAGATTCCGTAGAGGTGCATTAGAATGCAATATTTATCTCTTTCTGACTCACTTTACTCTGTAGAATAGGTTCTAGGTTCACCCACCTCATAGGAACTGACTCAAATGCCTTCCTTTCATGGCTGAGTAATATTCCATTGTGCATATGCACAACAACTTCTTTATCCATTCATCCATCAGTGAACATCTAGGTTGCTTCCATGTTCTGGCTATTGTAAATGGTGCTGCAATGAACAATGGGATACAGGCATCTTTTTCAATTTTGGTTTCCTCAGGGTATGTCTAGGAGTGGGACTGCTGGCTGTACGGCGGTTTATTCCTAGTTTTTTAAGGAACCTCCATACTGTCTTCCATAGTGGCGGTATCAATTTACATTCCCAGCAACAGTGTAAGAGTGCTCCCTTTTCTCCACACCCACTCTGGCATTCGCAGTCTGTAGACTTTTTGAAGATGGCCACTCTGACTGGTGTGGGGTGACGCCTCATGGTGGTTGGGCTGCATTTCTCTAATGATGAGCCACGTTCAGCATTTTTTCATGTTTGTTTGCCATCTGTACGTGTTCTCTGGAGAAATGTCTGTCCAGGCCTTTTCCCCACTTTTTGATTGGGCTGTTTGTTTTTCCAGCATTGAGTTGTATGAGCTGCTTGTATATTTTGGAAATTAATCCCCTGTCAGTTGCATTTGCTATCATCTTCTCCCATTCTGAGGGTTGTCTTTTCACCTTGCTTACAGTTTCCTTTGCTGTGAAAAAGCTTTTAAGTTTGATCAGGTTTCACTTGTTTCCTTTTGTTTTATTTCCATGACTCTAGGAGGCGGGTCGAGTGTTCTGCCCATGGTTTCCTCTAAGAGTTTTATAATTTCTGGTCTTACATTTAGGTCTTTAATCCATTTTGACTTTATCTTATTTTATGTTAGGAAGTGTTCTGATTTCATTCTTTTACATATAGTTGTCCAGTTTTCCCAGCAACATTTACTGAAGCGGCTGTCTGCACTCCATTGTATATTTTTGCCTCCTTTGTCAAAAATAAGGTATCCATAGGTGCATGGGTTTATTTCTGGACTTTCTATCAGGTTCCATCGGTCTACAGTTCTGTCTCTGTGCCAGTACCGTACTGTCTTAATGACTGTAGCTTTATAATATAAAGTCAGGAAGGTGGATTCCTCCAGCTCCATTCTTTTTCAAGACTGCTTTGGCTATGCAGAGTCTTTTGTATTTCCATATGAACTGTGAAATTTTTTGTTCTAGTTCTGTGAAAAATGCCACTGGTAATTTGATAGGGATCGCATTTAATCTGCAGATTGCGTTTGGTAATATAGTCACTTTAACAATATTGACTCTTCCTACCCAAGAACATGGAATATCTCTCCATTTATGTCATCTTTGATTTCTTTCATCAGCGTCTTATAATTTTCTGTGTACAGCTCTTTTGTCTCCTTAGTTAAGCTTATTCCTAGCTATTTAATTTTTTGTTGTAATGGTGAATGGGATTGATTCCTTAATTTCACTCTCTGATTTTTCATTGTTCAGTTCAGTTCAGTCACTCAGTCATGTCCAAATCTTTGCAACCCCATGAACCGCAGCATGTCAGGCCTCCATGTCCATCACCAACTCCCGGAGTCCACCCAAACCCATGTCCATCGAGTCGATGTGCCATCCAGCCATCTCATCCTCTGTCGTCCCCTTCTCTTCCTGCCCCCAATCCCTCCCAGCATCAGAGTCTTTTCCAATGAGTCAGCTCTTCGCATCAGGTGGCCAAAGTACTGCAGTTTCAGCTTCAACATCAGTCCCTTCAATGAATACCCAGGGCTGATCTCCTTTAGGATAGACTGGTTGGATCTCCTTGCAGTCCAAGGGACTCTCAAGAGTCTTCTCCAACACCACAGTTCAAAAGCATCAATTCCTCGGTGCTCAGCCTTCTTCACAGTCCAACTCTCACATCCATACATGACCACTGGAAAAACCATAGCCTTGACTAGATGGACCTTTGTTGGCAAAGTAATGTCTCTGCTTTTGAATATGCTATCTAGGTTGGTCATAACTTTGCTTCCAAGGAGCAAGCATCTTTTAATTTCATGACTGCAATCACCATCTGCAGTGATTCTGGAGCCCAGAAAAATAAAGTCAGACACCGTTTCCACTGTTTCCCCATCTATTTCCCATGAAGTGATGGGACCAGATGCCATGATCTTCGTTTTCTGAATGTTGAGCTTGAAGCCAACTTTTCCACTCTCCTCTTTTCACTTTCATCAAGAGCCTCTTTAGTTCTTCTTCACTTTCTACCGTAAGGGTTGTGTCATCTGCATATCTGAGGTTACTGATATTTTTCCCAGCAATCTTGATTCCAGCTTGTGCTTCCTCCAGCCCAGCGTTTCTCATGAGGTACTCTGCATATAAGTTAAGTAAGCAGAGTGACAATATACAGCCTTGATGTATTTCTTTTCTATTTGGAACCAGTCTGTTGTTCCATGTCCAGTTCTAACTGTTGCTTCCTGACCTGCATATAGGTTTCTCAAGAGGCAGGTCAGGTGGTCTGGTATTCCCATCTCTCTCAGAATTTTCCACAGTTTATTGTGATCCACACAGTCAAAGGCTTTGGCATAGTCAGTAAAGCAGAAATAGAAGTTTTTCTGGAACCCTCATGCTTTTTCCATGATCCAGCGGATGTTGGCAATTTGATCTCTGGTTCCTCTGCCTTTTCTAAAACCAGCTTGAACATCAGGAAGTTCACGGTTCACGTGTTGCTGAAGACTAGCTTGGAAAATTTTAAGCATTACTTTACTAGCATGTGAGATGAGTGCAATTGTGCAGTAGTTTGAGCATTCTTTGGCATTGCCTTTCTTTGGGATTGGAATGAAAACTGACCTTTTCCAGTCCTGTGGCCACTGCTGAGTTTTCCAAATTTGCTGGCATACTGAGTGCAGCACTGTCACAGCATCATCTGTCAGGATTTGAAATAGCTCAACTGGAATTCCATCACCTCCACTAGCTTTGTCTGTAGTGATGTTTCCTAAGGCCCATTTGACTTCACATTCCAAGATGTCTGGCTCTAGGTGAGTGTGAGTGATCACCATCGTGGTTATATGGGTCATGAAGATCTTTTTTGTACAGTTCTTCTGTGTATTCTTGCCACCTCTTCTGAACATCTTCTGCTTCTGTTAGGTCCAGACCATTTCTGTCCTTTATCGATCCCATCTTTGCATGAAATGTTCCCTTGGTATTGCTAATTTTCTTGAAAAGCTCTCTAGTCTTTCTCATTCTATTGTTTTCCTCTATTTCTTTGCATTGATCGCTAAGGAAGGCTTTCTTATCTCTCCTTGATATTCCTTAGAACTCTGCATTCAGATGCTTGTATCTTTCCGTTTCTCCTTTCTTTTTGCTTCTCTTCTTTTCACAGCTATTTGTAAGGCCTCTCCAGACAGCCATTTTGCTTTTTTGTATTGCTTTTCCATGGGGGTGGTCTTGATTCCTGTCTCCTGTACAATGTCACAAACCTCTATCCATAGTTCATCAGGTACTCTATCAGATCGAGTCCCTTAAATCTATTTCTCACTTCCACTGTATAGTCATAAGGGATTTGATTTAGGGCACACCAGAATAGCCTTGTGTTTTCTCCACTTTCTTCAATTTCAGTCTGAATTTGGCAATAAGGAACTCATGATCCGAGCCACAGTCAGCTCCCAGTCTTGTTTTTGCTGACTGTATTGAGCTTCTTCATCTTTGGCTGCAAAGAATATAATCAATCTGATTTTGGTGTCGACCATCTGGTGGTACCCATGTGTAGAGTCTTCTCTTGTGTTGTTGGAAGAGGGTGTTTGCTATGACCAGTGCATTATCTTGGCAGAACTCTATTAGCCTTTGCCCTGCTTCATTCTGTACTCTGAGGCCAAATTTGCCTGTTACTCCAGGTGTTTCTTGACTTTCTACTTTTGCATTCCAGTCCCCTATAATGAAAAGGACATCTTTTTTGAGTGTTAGATCTAGAAGGTCTTGTAGGTCTTCATAGAACTGTTCAACTTCAGCTTCTTTAGTGTTACTGGTCAGGGCATAGACTTGGATTACCATGATACTGAATGGTTTGCCTTGGAAATGAACAAAGATCATTCTGTCATTTTTGAGAGTGCATCCAAATACTGCATTTTGGACTCTTTTGTTGACTATGATGGCTACTCCATTCTAAGGGATTCCTGCCCACAGTAGGAGATATAATGGTTATCTGAGTTAAATTCCCCCATTCCAGTCCATCTTAGTTAGTATATAGAAATGCAAGTGATTTCTGTGTATTGATTTTGTATCCTGCAACTTTGTTAAATTCACTGATTAGTTCTAGTAATTTTCTCATACAATCTTTAGGGTTTTCTATGTACAGTATCATGTCATGTGCAAACAGTGAGAGCTTTACTTCTTCTCGCTGATCTGGATTCCTTTTATTTCTTTTCCTTCTCTGATGGCTATAATTAGGACTTCCAGAACTATGTTGAATGAACAGTGGTGAAAGTGGACGTCCTTGTCTTGTTACTGATCTTAGGGGGAATGCTTTCAGGTTTTCACCATTGAGAATAATGTTTGTTGTAGGCTTATCATATATAGCCTTTACTAGGTTGAAGGAGGTTCCTTCTATGCCCATTTTTTGAAGAGTTTTAGTCATAAATGGGTGCTGAATTTTGCCAAAGGCTTTTTCTGCATCTATTGAAATGATCATATGGTTTTTATCTTTCAATTTGTTAATATGGTATATCACATTGACTGCTTTGCATATACTGAAGCATCCTTGCATTCCTGGAATAAACCCAACTTGATCATGGTGTATGAGCTTTTTGATGTGTTACTGAATTCTGTCTGCTAAAATTTTGTTGAGGATTTTTGCATCTACGTTCATCAGTGATATTGCCCTGTAGTTTTCTTTTTCTGTGTTGTCTTTGTTTGGTTTTGGTATCAGGGTGATGGTGGTCTCATACAATAAGTTTGAAAGTGTTCTTTCCTCTGCAATTTTCTGAAAGGCTTTTATAAGGATAGGCATTAGCCCTTCTCTAATTGTTTGCTAGAATTGTCCTGTGAAGCCATCTTGTCCTGGGCTTTTGTTTTTTGGGAGATTTTTGATCACAGCTTCAATTTCAGTGCTTATAATTGGGTTGTTCATAATTTCTATTTCTTCCTGGTTCAGTCTTGAAGATTGAACTTTTCTAAGAATGTGTCCATTTCTTCCAGGTTATCCATTTTATTGCCATATACTTGTTCATAACAGTCTCTTGTAATCCTTTGTATTTCTGCATTGTCTGCTATAACCTCTCCTTTTTCATTTCTAATTTTGTTGATTTGATTCTTCTCTTTTTTCCTTGATGAGTGTGGCTAAAGGTTTGTCAATTTTGTTTATCTTCTCAAAGAACCAGCTTTTAGTTTTATTAATCTTTACTATTATTTCATTTCTTTTTCATTTATTTCTGCTCAGATCTTTATGATTTCTTTCCTTCTATTAATTTTGTCTTTTTAAAAAAATTCTTCTTTTTCCAGTTATTTTAGGTGTAAAGTTAAGTTGTCTATTTAATGTTTTTCTTGTTTCTTGAGGTAGGATTGTACTGCTATAAACTTCCCTCTTAGAACTGCTTTTGCTGCATCCCATAGGTTTTGAGTTGTGTTTTCACTGCCATTTGTTTCTAAAAATTTTTTTATTTCCCTTTTGATTTCTTCAGTAACCTGTTGGTTATTTAGAAACGTGTCGTTTAATCTCCATGTGTTTGTGTTTCTTACAGTTTTTTTCTTGTAATCAATATCTAGTCTCATAGCATTGTGGTCAGAAAAGATGCCTGAATTATTTCAATTCTCTTAAATTTACCGAGGTTTGATTTGTGACCCAGGATGTGGTCTCTCCTGCAGAATGTCCTACGCACACTGGAGAATCGGTGTTCTCTTCTGCATTTGGATGGACTGTCCTGAGGATATCAATGAAATCCATGTAGTCTAACACATCATTTAAGACTTGCATTTCCTTATGAATCTTCTGCTTTGATGGTCTGTCCACTGGCGTGAGTGGGGTGTTAAGGTCTCCTGCTATTTTTGTGTTACTGTCTATTTCTGCTTTTATGTCTGTTAGTGTTTGTCTTATGTACTGAGGTGCTCACTCCTATGCTGGGTGCACAGATATTTACAACTGCTATGTCTTCCTCTTGGACTGATCCCTTGATCATTATGTAGTGTCCTTCCTTACCTCTTGTAATCGTCTTTATTTAAAGTCTATTTTGTCTGGCATGAGGATTGCTACTCCAGCTTCCTTTTGCTTCCCGTTTGCATGGAATGTATTTTTCCATCCTCTCACTTTCAGTCTATATGTGTCTTTAGGTTTGCAGTGGGTTTCTTGTAGACAGCATATGTATGAGTCTTGTTTTTGTGTCCATTCAGCCTGTCTGTGTCTTCTGGTTGGGGCATTTAGTCCATTTACATTTAAAGTAATTATTGATACACATGTTCCTATTGTCATTTTCTTAATTGTTTGGGGTTGATTTTGTAGATCCTTTTTCTTCTTTTGTATTCCTTGACTATAAGTCCCTTTAACATTTGCTGTAAAGCTGGTTTGGTGGTATCAAATTTTCTTAACTTCTGCTTGTCTGCACTTTCACCACTACTCTTCAACATCGTACTGGAAGTTTTGGCCACAGCGATCAGAGCAGAAAAAGAAATACAAGGAATCCAAATTGGAAAAGAAGAAGTAAAACTCTCACTGTTTGCAGATGACATGATCCTCTACATAGAAAATCCTAAAGACTCGACCAGAAAACTACTAGAGCTAATCAATGAATATAGTAAAGTTGCAGGATATAAAATCAACACTCAGAAATCCCTTGCATTCCTATACACTAATAATGAGAAAGTAGAAAAAGAAGTTAAGGAAACAATTCCATTCACCATTGCAACGAAAAG
>SJYG01000059.1:2272090-2286306 GCA_006410535.1 Litocranius walleri | reverse complement strand
ATTTGACTCAGTTCTAATGAGATGGATGAAATTGGAACTGATTATACAGAGTGAAGTAAGCCAGAAAGAAAAACACCAATACAGTATACTGACACATATATATGGAATTTAGAAGATAGTAATGATGACCCTATACGTGAGACAACAAAGAAACACAGAGGTATAGAACGGACTTTTGGACTCTGGGGGAGAGGGAGAGGGTGGGATGGTTTGGGAGAATGGCATTGAAACATATACTATCTTGTAAGAAACGAAGCGCCAATGTTCAATGCAGGATGCAGGATGCATGGGGCTGGTGCACATGATGATTCAGGTAGATGGTGTGGGGTGGGAGGTGGGAGGGGGCTTCAGCATTGGGAGATTGTGTTCACCTGTGGCTAATACATGTCAATGTATGGCAAAACAAATGCAGTATTGTCACTAAAAAAAAATAAAAATTAAAAAAAAAAAAAACAACTTCTGCTTGTCTGAAAAGCTTTTGACTTCTCCATCAATTCCGAATGAGATCCTTGCTGGGTATAGTAATCTTGGTTATAGATTTCCCCCTTTAAGTACTTTAAATATATCCTGCCCTTCCCTTCTGGCCTGCAGAGTTTCTGCTGAAAGATCAGCTGTTAAGCCTATGGACTTTCCCTTGTATGTTACTTGTTGCTTCTCCCTTGCTGCTGTAACATTCTTTCTTTGTGTTTAGTCTTTGTTAGTTTGATTAGTGTGTGTCTTGGCGTGTTTCTCCCTGGGTTTATCCTGTATGGGACTCTTTGTGCCTTTTGGACTTGACTGACTGTTCCCTTTTTCATGTTGAGGAAATTTTTCAATTATAATCTCTTCAAAAATTTTCTCATACCCTTTCTTTTTCTCTTCTTCTGGGACCCCTATAATTCAAATTTTAGTGCATGTGATATTGTCCCAGAGGTCTCTGAGGCTATCCTCAGCTCTTTTCATTCTTTTTACTTTATTCTGCTCTTCAGAAATTATTTCCACCATTTTATCTTCCAGCTCACAGATTCATTCTTCTGCTTCAGATTTTCTGCTCGTAATTCCTTTTGGGGTATTTTTAATTTCAGTAATTGTGTTGTTTGTCTCTGCGTGTTTATTCTTTGATTCTTGCATTTTTCTCCATTTTGCTTTCAAGGCTTTTGACCATCTTTACCATCACTGCTCTGAGTTCTTTTCCATCGCCTGTTTCCTCTTCATCTGTTTGTACTTCTGTGTTTCCAGTTTGTTCTTCGTTTGTGTAGCATTTGTCCACTTTTCATTATTTTTAACTTACTGTATTGGGGCCTCTTTCTCTGGCTTCCAGGTTGGATTTTCTTTCTTTCTTTTGGTTTCTGCACTCTAAGGCTGGTCCACTGGTTTGTGTAAGCTTCTTATAGAGTGAGACTGTGCTGAGCTTTGTTAGTTTTTCCTCTGATGGGCAAGGCTGAGTGAGGTGGTAATCCTCACTGCTGATGACTGTGTTTGTGTTTCTGTTTTGTTTGCTGTTTTGATGACTTGTCCTGCACAGGGTGCTGCTGGTGGCTGGGTGATGCTGGGCCCATCCTGCACAGGGTGCTGCTGGTGGCTGGGTGATGCTGGGCCCATCCTGCACAGGGTGCTGCTGGTGGCTGGGTGATGCTGGGCCCATCCTGCACAGGGTGCTGCTGGTGGCTGGGTGATGCTGGGCCCATCCTGCACAGGGTGCTGCTGGTGGCTGGGTGATGCTGGGCCCATCCTGCACAGGGTGCTGCTGGTGGCTGGGTGATGCTGGGCCCATCCTGCACAGGGTGCTGCTGGTGGCTGGGTGATGCTGGGCCCATCCTGCACAGGGTGCTGCTGGTGGCTGGGTGATGCTGGGCCCATCCTGCACAGGGTGCTGCTGGTGGCTGGGTGATGCTGGGCCCATCCTGCACAGGGTGCTGCTGGTGGCTGGGTGATGCTGGGCCCATCCTGCACAGGGTGCTGCTGGTGGCTGGGTGATGCTGGGCCCATCCTGCACAGGGTGCTGCTGGTGGCTGGGTGATGCTGGGCCCATCCTGCACAGGGTGCTGCTGGTGGCTGGGTGATGCTGGGCCCATCCTGCACAGGGTGCTGCTGGTGGCTGGGTGATGCTGGGCCCATCCTGCACAGGGTGCTGCTGGTGGCTGGGTGATGCTGGGCCCATCCTGCACAGGGTGCTGCTGGTGGCTGGGTGATGCTGGGCCCATCCTGCACAGGGTGCTGCTGGTGGCTGGGTGATGCTGGGCCCATCCTGCACAGGGTGCTGCTGGTGGCTGGGTGATGCTGGGCCCATCCTGCACAGGGTGCTGCTGGTGGCTGGGTGATGCTGGGCCCATCCTGCACAGGGTGCTGCTGGTGGCTGGGTGATGCTGGGCCCATCCTGCACAGGGTGCTACTGGTGGCTGGGTGGTGCTGGGCCTTGTATTCCAGTGGTTTCCTCTGTGTGAGCTCTCACTGTCTGATACTCCCTAGGGTTAGTTCTCTTGTAGTCTAGGGTTTTGGAGCAGTGCTCCCACTCCAAAAGCTCAGGGCTTGAACTCTGATTAGAAACAAAGATTCCACAAATGGTTTGTTATGGCATTAAGTGAGAATAAAACAAATATCCCAAAATGATAAATCAAAGATGAACCCCAGACAAATGGCAGTTACAAAATCAGGCAAATAATAATTAAAATAATGGAATATACACATATACATGGGCTTCCCTGCTGGCTTAGATGGTAAAGCGTCTGCCTGCAATGCGAGACCTGGGTTCAATCCCAGGGTTGGAAAGATCCCCTGGAGAAGGCAGCAGCACCCCACTCCAGCACTCTTGCCTGGAGAATCCCACAGACGGAGGAGCCTGGTGGGCTACAGTCCACGGGGTCGCAGAGAGTCGGACATGACTTGGCGACTTCACTGTCACTGTCACACATATACATATTGACCCATGAGCAAAGCCAAAACAGTCCAACAAAAATGAAGTGCAACAGACTGACCCGGCAAACAGAGGAACCAAAACTTATATCTACCAGAACAAGCCTAACCGAAGCACAGACTGGAAAACAAAACTAAAGCAAGGTGTTAACTGGGGAATAAAGCGAAGGAAACGAAACCAACAAATATGCTGAGAGGAAAGGAGAGAAAGGAAAGAAAGGTTGACCCGGCAGACAAAGAAAACCGAAAATTATGTCTACCAGAACAAAACTAACCAAAGCACAGACTAGAAAACAAAACTAAAGCAAGGTGCTAACGGGAATAAAGCAATGAAAATAAAACTAACAGATATGTTGAGACGAAAGGAAGGAAAGAAAAGAAAGAACAGATATTCAAAGTTAAACAGAAGTAGATAAAGAAGATTTATACATATTAAAGATTAACTGTAAGGGGGAAAAACAGTAGGAAAAGCAAACAAAAGAATAAATGTAGAAAAAATAATAATAGTTTTAAAAAGTTTTAAAAAGAGAAAAGAAAAAGCAAAACAAAACTGCTCAGAACTGCAAAAGCTCAACACAGAGGCAGAGGTTTATAGCAACAATAAAAAATGTGACTGAGGGGAAAAAAAAGCTCAAAAGCTAAATTAGATTTCATAGTGACAATAAAATTGACAACCATAACAGAGTGTGGGGGAGTTAGAAAAGAAAACCCCAAAGAATCTACAGAACAAGCTAAAACGTAAGAATAATAAGCGTTTTTCCTGAGTCACCGCTGTCAAGAGTCCTTTCCCTCGCTGGGAGTCACAGTCCCCCTCACCCCCCTGAGACGCACTCTAACACCGCGCTGATCTCTGGACCTGCTGTGGGGGCCACTCAGATTCTAATCTGGTCCTATGTCTCTGTGTTCTTGCCTCCAATGTCCACAGCTATCAGAACTAGCGCGTTTTCTTTTGTGGGAGCTCTCAGTGACCTTTTATATATTCCATAGACACAGAGTCTGCTTAGTTGACCATGTGGATGTAATCTGAAGCTTGTACAGCTGGTGGGAGGGTTTTGAGTCTTCCTTAGCCACACTGCCTGGGTTTCAACTGAGGTCTTATTTCCACCTCTGCATGTGGGCTGTCCACTGGGGTTTGCTCCTGAGGCTGCCCTGGAGGGCTTGGGTTTCCCCTGGGAGGGCCAGGTGTGGAGGTGGCGCAGCTGGTTGGGTCACATGCCCTGGACGGCTTGTGTTTCCCCTGTGAGGGTCAGGTGTGGAGGAGGTGCAGCTGGTTGGGTCACACGGGTTCTGGCAGCACCAGGAACTCAAGAGAGTTGGCAGGTAGGGCAGTTGGAAATATAGTGCTCCAGAAGGATATGGCAACCAGTATTGGCCAATACGTTCCAGTATTCCTGCCTGGAGAAGCCCCCTCCCTGACAGAGAGGCCTGGCAGGCCACAGTCTACAGGGTCACAAAGAGTCGGACACTACTGAAGCAACCCTGCGTGCTCAGGCACAAAACATTTTTTGCTTGTGGAAGCTCTGCCCAGTGAGAGACTGACCCGGCAAACAAAGGAGATCAAACATTATGTCTACCAGAACAACTCTCACTCTACCCAGTGAAACCTGAGTGTGAAGGTGGCTCAGCTGCTTGGCTTGCAGGGACCCTGGCAGCCCCACGTGTGCAGGGAAACGGAGTGCCCCTCGCAGGAGTTATGGTCCTGTCAGAGTTCTCTTTCGACCTCTTGTAGCTGGTGATCAGAAGGCCTCCTTGGCCAGCTTTCCTCCATAGCTCTGCCCATTCGGGCACCTAGATGGCTTCCTTGCCTGGGGTCCTTCAATATCACAGTAATCCAAGTCTATGCCCCAACCACTAACGCCAAAAAAGCTGAAGCTGAATGCATCTATGAAGACCTACAAGACCTTTTAGAACTAACATCAAAAATAGATGTCCTTTTCATCATAGCAGCTTCCCTGGGGGCTCAGAGGTTAAAGCGTCTGCCTCCACTGCGGGAGACCGGGGTTCGATACCATTCATAGTGACAATAAAATTGACAACCATAACAGAGTGTGGGGGAGTTAGAAAAGAAAACCCCAAAGAATCTACAGAACAAGCTAAAACGTAAGAATAATAAGCGTTTTTCCTGAGTCACCGCTGTCAAGAGTCCTTTCCCTCGCTGGGAGTCACAGTCCCCCTCACCCCCCTGAGACGCACTCTAACACCGCGCTGATCTCTGGACCTGCTGTGGGGGCCACTCAGATTCTAATCTGGTCCTATGTCTCTGTGTTCTTGCCTCCAATGTCCACAGCTATCAGAACTAGCGCGTTTTCTTTTGTGGGAGCTCTCAGTGACCTTTTATATATTCCATAGACACAGAGTCTGCTTAGTTGACCATGTGGATGTAATCTGAAGCTTGTACAGCTGGTGGGAGGGTTTTGAGTCTTCCTTAGCCACACTGCCTGGGTTTCAACTGAGGTCTTATTTCCACCTCTGCATGTGGGCTGTCCACTGGGGTTTGCTCCTGAGGCTGCCCTGGAGGGCTTGGGTTTCCCCTGGGAGGGCCAGGTGTGGAGGTGGCGCAGCTGGTTGGGTCACATGCCCTGGACGGCTTGTGTTTCCCCTGTGAGGGTCAGGTGTGGAGGAGGTGCAGCTGGTTGGGTCACACGGGTTCTGGCAGCACCAGGAACTCAAGAGAGTTGGCAGGTAGGGCAGTTGGAAATATAGTGCTCCAGAAGGATATGGCAACCAGTATTGGCCAATACGTTCCAGTATTCCTGCCTGGAGAAGCCCCCTCCCTGACAGAGAGGCCTGGCAGGCCACAGTCTACAGGGTCACAAAGAGTCGGACACTACTGAAGCAACCCTGCGTGCTCAGGCACAAAACATTTTTTGCTTGTGGAAGCTCTGCCCAGTGAGAGACTGACCCGGCAAACAAAGGAGATCAAACATTATGTCTACCAGAACAACTCTCACTCTACCCAGTGAAACCTGAGTGTGAAGGTGGCTCAGCTGCTTGGCTTGCAGGGACCCTGGCAGCCCCACGTGTGCAGGGAAACGGAGTGCCCCTCGCAGGAGTTATGGTCCTGTCAGAGTTCTCTTTCGACCTCTTGTAGCTGGTGATCAGAAGGCCTCCTTGGCCAGCTTTCCTCCATAGCTCTGCCCATTCGGGCACCTAGATGGCTTCCTTGCCTGGGGTCCTTCAATATCACAGTAATCCAAGTCTATGCCCCAACCACTAACGCCAAAAAAGCTGAAGCTGAATGCATCTATGAAGACCTACAAGACCTTTTAGAACTAACATCAAAAATAGATGTCCTTTTCATCATAGCAGCTTCCCTGGGGGCTCAGAGGTTAAAGCGTCTGCCTCCACTGCGGGAGACCGGGGTTCGATACCAGGGCTGGGAAGATCCCCTGGAGAAGGAAATGGCAATCCACTCCAGTATTCTTGCCTGGAGAATCCCATGGACGGAGAAGCCTAGTAGGTTACAGTCCACGGGGTCGCAAAGAGTTGGACACGACTGAGTGACTTCACCTTACCTTACCTTTCATCATAGGGGACTGGAATGCAAAAGTAGGAAGTCAAGAGATACCTGGAATAACAGGCAAGTTTGGCCTTGGAGTACAAAATAAAGCAGGGCAAAGGCTAACAGAGTTTTGCCAGAGAACTCACTGGTCATAGCAAACACCCTCTTTCAACAAAACAAGAGACGACTCTACACATGGACATCACCAGATGATCAATATTGAAATCAGACTGATTATATTCTTTGCTGCCAAAGATGGAAAAGCTCCATACAGTCAGCAAAAACAAGACTGGAAGCTGACTGTAGCTCAGATCATGAATTCCTTACTGTGAAATTCAGACTTATATTGAAGAAAGTAGGGAAAACCACTAGGCCATTTAGGTATGACCTAAATCAAATTCCTTATGATTACACAATGGAAGTGACAAATAGATTCAAGGGATAAGATCTGATAGAGTGTCTGAAGAACTATTGACAGAGGTTAACACTGTACAGGAGGCGGTGATCAAAACCATCCCCAAGAGAAAAAAATGCAAAAAGGTCAAATGGTTATCTGAGGAAGACTTACAAATAGTTGTGAAAAGAAGTGAAAGGCAAAGGAGAGAAGGAAAGATATACCCACCTGAATGCAGAGTCTCAAAGAACACCAAGAAGAGGTCAGAACGCCTTCCTAAGTGAACAATACAAAGAAATAGAGGAAAACAATACAATGGGAAAGATAAGATATTTCTTTCAGAAAATTCCTTAAATCTTAACATAATGGTAACTTTAAGAACAATGACGTTTAAGGCCACAATAAACACAACATGCTCACCCTGCCTATGGGAGACATAAAGGAACTAATAAGATAGAACAGTAGATACCTGCCTCCAAGAGCGTAATAAGTTCACTGAGATGGACAGAATTTAAATTGTTTAAATTTTAATTGTTTGTACAATTTAAATTGTCGTCTATCTGCAAGATATGCATAGCTGGATATTCCAAAGTTAAAACTAAATTCATGTCTAATGAAATGTCGCTACCATAAGCATTTAAATCATGAAGTTTCCATGAAGAAGTTAGGATCGTAAAACTAGTTCATCTGACTCAGACTTTATTAAAGACAGAGCCTAAGTGAGGCTGAAATAATGCCCCTCTAAATTTGAGCCTCTCACTTTTCCTTCGCTCTCTGTAGGCACTGCTTTCTTACAAAGAGAGGTTAGGATCTACTCTCAGAGATCCTTTGTAAAAAAGTAGAGAGTAAACCGTTTAATCATCAGTGTAGTTACCATTCTTTCAGTTACCCTTGATTGCGGAAAGAAATTATTCCAGCCAAGATAACTTTGGTGACCAGGCCACTACCAATTTCTTCTGTTAGGAGAATCTGAGTCCTATTCACAAAGAGGCCTGGTTTGTACATTTTTTACATTTATTTTTAAACTGAAGATAATTGTTTCACAATGCTGTGTTGGTTTTTCCTGTAGAGCAGCGTGAATCAGTCATGAGTATGCATATACCCCCTCCCTCTTGAACCTCCCTTACACCCTCCATGGTTTGTACTTCTGCATTCGGATTTTCTAAGGCCTAACCATAAAACAGATTTAATTATATTTTGTATGTGTAATTTTTAAAAATTGAAGTATAGTTGATTTACAATGCTGTGTCAGTTTCAGGTGTACAGAAAAGTGACTCAGATACGTTCAGTCTATTTCTGTTTTGTAAATTAGTTTAATTAGTATTTTTTTTAGACTGCATATATGAATGACATCATGCGGTGCTTGTCTTTCTCTGGCTCGCTTCACTGAGTGTGACCATCTCCAGGTCCGTCACGCTGCTGCAAATGGCGTCATTTCGTTCTTTTTCATGGCTGAGTAGTGTTTCACTGTATGCACGCATCTTGGGTGCGTCTGCTCGAGCAGATTCATTTTGGTCCAAATAAAGACAGGTACCCCTTCACAGCGTTTGTGTTTTGAGGATGACTAGCTAAAACAGAGGCAGCTATATGGAAACCTCCTAACTAGTTTCCAAGATTTTACGCCTTCAAGTAACTTATTAAGGACCTCAAGACTTTACAGCATGTTGATAAACGACAGAAACCAACACAATATTGTAAAGCAATTATCCTCCAATTAAAAATGAATAATTTTTTAAGAAAGGCTTTATAGCGCTGTCCTCACCAGTAAAGTAATATGTGTCTGGTTACTTTTTAAACAAATGATGGTAAATTCATATACTGGAATCCAATATCGTTATGAAATGGTTATCAACATTTCAGTTGGATGGTATCCAAAATTTAAAAATCACGTTGTCCTCAGAATATTAGGACACTGGTTCTGGAGTTCTCAACTGTATCTAGATTATTAATGTTAGTGGCTAAAATGCAACACCAATATTTTCAATGACATTCAATTAAATAAAGATAGGTACCTAACGTGTAAGAATATACTATTTCCCAAAGTTTTCAAAAGGTATTTTTGTTTTAATGTTAAAAAATTCACACATGTAAATTCCTGTAACATTTTTATGAGTTCTCATACAAGAAAGAATACCCAGTTCTAAGGGCACCTATGCACAATGCAGTACCTGGGCAGATTCTTCCACTACCCAAAAAACTGGGCATACAAAACACTCCTTGAGGAAGAGTCAAATGCCTGACATTTTCTCATAACTTTTGCCAACTCTTTTAGTAATAAGATTCTCAGGTTCACAAGAAAATGTTGATCACATTCAACCACCACCAAAGATACTTTCTCAAATCACACACTGGGAACAGCAAATGAGAACTATCCCAGAAGCATCTTACAGGGAATTTTATTCATGTTAGTTAATTCCACATATAATTACCAGGCAGTTTATTTTGCCAGTAATGAAATTATCATCAGATTTTTTTTTTTTAAGTGCTAGGTAGGTGTTAGAAGAAAATGATCCCATGACAAACAGCTTTGGGTAATTAAATATGCATGTTCCCAGCAGGACAAAACAAAACAAAACCCTGAATTTCAGAGTAAATTACACCATGTTTCAGATGGGGAGAAAAGCAAGACTTCCATTTGATTGTATTAACCAGGTATGACAGACAAATCTAAGCTGAAGATCTGCAACCTAGTAAAAAGGTCTAATTGTTCAGCTACAGAACTATAATCAATCACTCCGGAACATTCAAGGTTTAAGTTCTATCTTATTTTCAAGTTGCCCTTCACTGGATAAGACCTACAGCTTAGGCCATAAAATTTCCTTTTTTCACTAACACAGTAACAGCAACAAAAGCCAGAGACTAAAAACAGAGATTCTCCCCACATAAATCTACAGTAGGTATTAATGGTCTCCCCTCTCAGCTCCCCCCAGACTCCCTGTCTGGAGCAGTACAATAATCTACAGTAGGCCTTAAATGTTTCTCCTCTCATCTTCCCTCTCAGATTCCCTGACTTTCTGGAGTAGAACAATAATCTACATAGAGAAAAATCTCATTAGGTCACTTAGAAGACAATTTAAACATAACGTGTTTTGTCCAACACACCAAATGGCAGAAGTGATAAAAGTGCTTTTTGGGGTTTGCAATTTTCTGATTCATAAATGTTAACAGTGTTAACTACTTTAAGTATATTTATTTGTTCCTAAACAGCTCTCTCTCTTAACAGTTTTAAACTATAACACAGTGAAGTACTTTGAAGGAAAAATATCCTTGAGTAATTATGTCAAATGACCTAGAGAAGAAGGCCTCAAAAAACAAGGCACACTGCAAGCACTCAGTATTAAGAACTAGTCCTAACAGTGCTCAAAAGGCCCAGGTACAGTAGTGAAGTGTAACAATCACTCATTATGACACTATGAGGCCTTAAAAAAGTAATGATCAGTGCACTCCATTTCAGAAAGCCAGAAGCCACCTAATAAAAAACAGTAAAGCAAAGTTTTCTAAATGTCATTTACTGGAGAGATTCTAAAAATCGCATATAATACTCATCATTCATTGGCAATAAGTCACAGCTGCCAAGGCTGCCAAGAAGTCACAGTTAGCCCTCACATCTTTACAACCTCCTTTCATGTTCCACTATTTCCTGGGCCCATCTGGAGAGCCACTCAAGAGTTCTGAAATCCACTGGCCCACTCATCAACTCCTTTTTAACAAAAGTTTCTCTGCAAATTGCTCAAATGTTGCAAGCACCTTTTCTCTGCTCCTAATTCCCACTCCTTAAACATACACAGTACCAAAGATGACCATATCATCCTATATATTACCCTTCCTTGGTAAATTCATAGCTTCAGCTATGAATTCGCAATTCTGTTTTCAGCCCTGAGGCCTCCCTCCTATATTCTCAACTGCCTCTTAATCATATCAGGATGGATATTCAATGAGTATTCAAACTCTAGGAGTATATCAAAGTTGTATATTGTCACCGTGCTTATTTAACTTATATGCAGAGTGCATAATGTGAAATGCCCGGCTGTGAAGGACATGCTGGAATTAAGACTGCAAGAAGAGCTATCAATAACTCAGATATGCAGATGACACCACCCTTATGGCAAAAAGCAAACAGGAACTGAAGAGCCTCTTGATGAAACTGAAAGAGGAGAGTGAAAAAGCTGGCTCAAAACTCAACATTCAAAACACAAAGACCACGGCGTCTGGTCCCATTACTCCACGGCAAGTGGGGAAACAATGGAAACAGTGACAGACTTTATTTTCTTGGGCTCCAAAATTACTGTAGGGGCTTCCTCGATAGCTCAGCTGGTAAAGAATTTGCCTGCAATGCAGGAGTCCCCAGTTCGATTCCTGGGTTGGGAAGACTGGCAAGAGAAGGGACAGGCTGCCCACTCCAGTATCCTTGGGCTTCCCTGGTGGCTCAGATGGTAAAGAATCTACCTGCAATGTGGGAGACCTGGGTTTGATCCCTGGGTTAGGAAGATCGCCTGGAGAAAGGAATGGCCACCCACTCCAGTATTATGGCCTGGAGAATTCCATGGACTATATAGTCCATGGGGTCTCACGGAGCCGGACACAAATGAGTGACTTTCACAAAATTACCACAGATGGTGACTGCAGCCATGAAATTAAAAGACACTTGCTCCTTGGAAGAAAAGCTATGACAAACCTAGACAGTATATTAAAAAGCAGAAACGTTATTTTGCCAACAAAGGTCCGTCTAGTCAAAGCTATGGTTTTTCCAGTAGCCCTGTATGGATGTGACAGCTGGACCATAAAGAGAAAGTCGAGTGTCGAAGAACTGATGCTTTTGAACTGTGGTGCTGGAGAAGACTCTTCAGAGTCCATTGGATTGCAAGACTGTTCAAAGTCCCCTGGACTGCAAGATCAAACCAGTTAGTCCTAAAGGCAATCAGTCCTGAATACTCATTGGAAGGACTGATGCTGAAGCTTCAATACTTCAGCCACCTGATGTGAAGAACTGACTCACTGGAAAAGACCCTGATGCTGAGAAAGACTGAAAGCAGGAGAAGGGGACGACAGAGGACGAGATGGTTGGACGGCAACACTGACTTGATGGACAGGAGTTTGAGCAAGCTCCGGAGCTGGCAATGGACAGGGAAGCCTGGCATGCTGCACACCATGGGGTCGCAGAGTCGGACACAACTGAGCGATTGAACTGAACCAGAAGGCAGAAATCACAGGCAAAACACACAAATGTCTATGAGCTGCCAAAGTAGTGCACTTGAGCCATCTAGTGGATAAAAGAAAAGGCAATGTTGATTCTGTTAGGAAAGTGCATTTTAAGGGTATAGCTTTCCACAGCGTTCCATCCAGTGTTTCTCCAGTGTTCTTGCCTGGAGAATCCCAGGGATGGGGGAGCCTGGTGGGCTGCCGTCTATGGGGTCGCCCAGAGTCAGACACGACTGAAGCGACTTAGCAGCAGCAGCAGCTTTCCATCAATATACTGTATAGGTTTATCCCACAAGATTTAACATCTTTTTTCATTAATTACATATATCACTTTTAGTAGTTTTGTTTATAATTACTGTTGCATGCAGATATTTTAAATTTTGTCTTCTTGACTCTGGACTTAGCAATGAGGCTTTAGATATGACACCAAAAGCACAAGAAACAAAAGGGCAAAGAAGAATGAGTTGAACGTTACCAAAATTAAAAGCATCAAAGGATATTATCAAGACAGTTAAAAAGACAATTTATAAAACAGGAGAAAATTTCTGAAACTCATATCTGACAAAGGTCCAGGATTCAGAATATATAAAGAACTCATACAATTCAAAAACATAAAAATAAACAACCTAATCAAGAAATGGGCAAAAACATTCTTCAAATAAGACACTCAAATGGCCAGTAAGCACTTGAAAAGATATTCAGCATCATTAACAATCATAAACATCATTAACAATCAGGAAAATGCAAATCAAAGCAATGAGATCCACGAGGATGGCTAGCTTTATCAACCAGACAGTAACAAGGGGTCACTGCAAGGATGTGGAGAAATCAAAACACCTGTGCATTGCTGGGAGGACTACAAAACAGTGTGACTACTGTGAAGAAGTCTGGCTACTGCCTCAATAAATTAAACACAGAATTTTCATATGACCTAGCAATGCCAGTCCTGGGCATATATCGAAAAGGACTGAAAATAGGCACTCAGACAAAATCTTGTACACCCACATTCATAGCAGCACTAACTCACAGTAGCCAAAAGCTGGAAACAATCCAACTGTCCATCGACTGCTTAAAGAATAAACAAAAACGTTTTTATATATATATATATATATTTTTTTTTTTATATAAAATGAAGCACTGCTCTGACATAAAGAGAGCACTGCACTGACAGTACTGGCGCCACAGCAGGGTGACCTGGACTGGAAACACACAGGTAAGCGAGCACAGTGAAAGCGAAGCTGCTCCGACTTCACGGGAGTGAGCCGTGTCCGACTCTGCGCCCCCGGGGACTGTGCCCACCAGGCTCCTCCCTCCATGGGATTCTCCAGGCAAGGGTGCTGGAGTGGATTGCCATTTCCTTCTCCAGGGGATCTTCCCAACCCAGGAATCGAACCTGGGTCTCCCGCATTGCAGACGCTTTACCGTCTGAGCCACAGTCATAAAAGTACGTTTTTATGCAAAGTACAGTAAGTCACTGAATGGCTGCGTTTATGTGAAATACCCAAACAGGCAAATCCACACAGAGAAAAAGTAGATTAATGGGTGCCAGAAGCTGGCACTGGGAGGCTGAGGGGTGACTGCGTAACGGGCCCAGGCCTTCCTTTAGGAGAGACCAAATGCTCTGAACAATATACTGACGACGGCTACACAGCACTGTGAACGTACTGACTGTGACGAGCAGTAAAGTTCATGTTAGGTGCACTTTAAATTACTGAAAAATGACCAAAACAGATGAGTGTAACAAACCTCTGGTGAGACTAAGCAAAAGTGTAAGAGAGAAAGCACAGCCCCCTCAGTATCAGCGGTGAAAACATGGATGCCGCAAGGTGCTGCAGATACGGAGCAGGCACAGAGGGTAGTATAAGGGAGGCACAAAGGATACGATAAGCAAGGTAACGGATACTGTAAGCAAGGCACAAAGGATGCTATGAGCAAGTTTTATGTCACTGTTTTGTCTACTTGTTTATCAGTTAATGAGAAAGCTGAAAACTCTCAAGCTATGCTAATGGATTTGTCTTTTTTCCTCCTTGTATTTCTTTTTGCCTTACATATTTTGGGATCATTTTATTAGGTTTGTAAAATTTATAACTGTTTTATTTCCCTATTAAATTGTATCTCTTAGTGTGTAACAACTCCATTTATCTCTAGTAACCCCTTTTCGCTTAAAAATTTCTAACAGTATCAATGTTTGCCTGACGCATCTTTTTCCAACTTCCAACTTTCTTATAC
>SJYG01000059.1:2156115-2269386 GCA_006410535.1 Litocranius walleri | reverse complement strand
GCACAATTGCACTCATCTCACATGCTAGTAAAGTAATGCTCAAAATTCTCCAAGCCAGGCTTCAGCAATACGTGAACCGTGAACTGTCTGATGTTCAAGCTGGTTTTAGAAAAGGCAGAGGAACCAGAGATCAAATTGCCAACATCCGCTGGATCATTCCAGAAGAACATCTATTTCTGCTTTATTGACTATGCCAAAGCCTTTGACTGGGTGGATCACAATAAACTGTGGAAAATTCTGAAAGAGATAGGAACACCAGACCACCTGACCTGCCTCTTGAGAAATCTGTATGCTGGTTAGGAAGCAACAGTTAGAACTGGGCATGGAACAATAGACTGGTTCCAAATAGGAAAAGGAGTATGTCAAGGCTGTATACTGTCACCCTGCTTATTTAACTTGTATGCAGAGTATATCATGAGAAATGCTGGACTGGAAGAAACACAAGCTGGAATCAAGATTTCCGGGAGAAATATCAATCACCTCAGATATGCAGATGATACCACCCTTATGGCAGAAAGTGAAGAGGAACTAAAAAGCCTCTTGATGAAAGTGAAAGAGGAGAGTGAAAAAGTTGGGCTTAAAGCTCAACATTCAGAAAACGAAGATCATGGCATCTGGTCCCATCACTTCATGGCAAATAGATGAGGAAACAGTGGAAACTGTGTCAGACTATTATTTTGGGCTCCAAAATCACTGCAGATGGTGACTGCAGCCATGAAATTAAAAGACGCTTACTCCTTGGAAGAAAAGTTATGACCAACCTAGATAGTATATTCAAAAGCAGAGACATTACTTTGCAGACTAAGGTCCGTCTAGTCAAGGCTATGGTTTTTCCAGTAGTCATGTATGGATATGAGAGTTGGACTGTGAAGAAGGCTGAGCGCTGAAGAATTGATGCTTTTGAACTGTGGTGTTGGAGAAGACTCTTGAGAGTCCCTTGGACTGCAAGGAGATACAACCAGTCCATTTGGAAGGAGATCAGCCCTGGGGTTTCTTTGGAAGGAATGATGCTAAAGCTGAAACTCCAGTACTTTGGCCACCTCATGCGAAGAGTTGACTGATTGGAAAAGACTCTGATGCTGGGAGGGACTGGGGGCAGGAAGAGAAGGGGACGACAGAGGATGAGATGGCTGGATGGCATCACGGACTCAATGGACGTGAGTCTCAGTGAACTCCGAGAGATGGTGATGGTCAGGGAGGCCTGGCGTGCTGCGATTCATGGGGTCACAAAGAGTCGGACACGACTGAGCAACTGAACTGAACTGAATCCTCATATAACATGCATGCTGATTAATTTAGACTCTGAAAAGTTGTATATCTTTACTCCTCTTACCAACAAGCTTACCAACAAGCATCAGCGTAACATTATTCACCCTTCTTTGACTTATATATTATTAGCGTATATATTCCATTTTTAAAAGCCCATGAGACATGACCGCTGCTTTATAAAATCACCATCTGTTTAGACTTATTACACTACTTACTACTTCATGTGCTTTTCACGCCTTCTTTCATTTCAGGACTTTCATCTGAGAATCACTTTCCCCCTGCCTAGAGTACATTCTTCAAAATTTCCTTTAGTGAAGAATTCCCATCTATTTGAAGTGTCTGAATTTCCCCTTTTCCCTTGGGGTAGAATTTTAGATTTTTTTCTTTTTATTTATGTTTCAATGACTTCTGAGTGTAACACCTTTGAAGGTAAACCTCTCTTCCCTCTCTAGATGATTTTAAGGTCTTTTCTTTGTCTTTGATCTGCTGTTCCACTGAAACAAAGCTGAGAATTTCCTTTTATTTACACAGTTTGGGTTCCTGTGGTTCTTGAATGAACAGGTTAGCATTGCCCAAAAGTTGTACAAAACCATCATCTTTTCAACTACTGTCTGTCTCTAGTCTCTCTCACAGAAGGCCATTCAAGCAATTAGCTAGATATTCTTGGATGGCTCTCAACTTCTCTTTAATAGTTTTCATCTGTTTTTCCTGAAATATGCAGGATAATTCCTTATGTTTCTTTCAGTCCATCATTCTCTTCTTCAAATTTACATGTATGGTTATATCCAACTACTGAGGATTTTCTAAAAGTTTCAATTCAGTTCAGTTCAGTTGCTCAGTCGTGTCCAACTCTTTGCGACCCCATGAATCGCAGCATGCCAGGCCTCCCTGTCCATCACCAACTCCCGGAGTTCACTGAGACTCACGTCCATCGAGTCCGTGATGCCATCCAGCCACGTCATTCTCGGTCATCCCCTTCTCTTCCCGCCCCCAGTCCTTCCCAGCATCAGAGTCTTTTCCAATGAGTCAGCTCTTCGCATGAGGTGGCCAAAGTACTGGAGTTTCAGCTTTAGCATCATTCCTTCCAAAGAAACCCCAGGGCTGATCTCCTTCTGAATGGACTGGTTGGATCTCCTTGCAGTCCAAGGGACTCTCAAGAGTCTTCTCCAACACCACAGTTCAAAAGCATCAATTCTTCGGCACTCAGCCTTCTTCACAGTCCAACTGTCACATCCATACACGACCACTGCAAAAACCATAGCCTTGATTACACGGACCTTAGTCGGCAAAGTAATGTCTCTGCTTTTCAATATACTATCTAGGTTGGTCATAACTTTTCTTCCAAGGAGTAAGCGTTTTCTAATTTCATGGCTGCAGTCACCATATGCAGTGATTTTGGAGCCTCAAAAAATAAAGTCTGACACTGTTTTGAGCTTTAAGCCAACTTTTTCACTCTCCTCTTTCACTTTCATCAAGAGGCTTTTTAGTTCCTCTTCACTTTCTGCCATAAGGGTGGTGTCATCTGCATATCTGAGGTGATTGATATTTCTCCCGGGAATCTTGATTCCAGTTTGTGTTTCTTCCAGCCCAGCGTTTCTCATGATGTACTCTGCATAGAAGTTAAATAAGCAGGGTGACAATATACACCCCTGACACACTCCTTTCTATTTGGAACCAGTCTGTTGTTCCATGTCCAGTCCTAACTGTTGCTTCCTGACCTGCACACAGATTTCTCAAGAGGCAGGTCAGGTAGTCTCAATTAGTTAGATTCAATTAGAATTTTAAATTCTGTTAAATTCTAGCTGCTTTAGAGAATATTTTGTGACAGTTTTATAGTTTCTTAAACTTGGAATATATTTTAACATGTCTATAAACTTACTAAGCAGTTATTTTATATTCTATGTCTGATTATTCTTACTTTCTAGCTGGTCTCCTGCTCATGGTACTTAGTTTTCTTGTGCTTGAACTTTCAACTGTGAGTTGCTCTAACTTGGAATTTTTTATCTGGGAAAGCTTTCAGCCCTGGGATAGAGATGAGTTTCTCTTATGAGAATCCATATTTGCTTCTACCAAGAGCTACTGAGACTCAGTGCAAAGATAAATATCTCAGGGAAATTTTATTAGACCACCAAGGGGGTATTGAAATCAAACTGCAAATCACATGAGCAACCACTGTTTGTTCAAAATTCTCAACAATGATCTTGCCCCCACATAACTACACTAATAATTTTCATAGTGTGGTTTCCAAACAGCAAAATATTGTGACCTAGGAACTTGTTAGAACTATAAATTTGCAGGTCCTATGCCATACCCATGACTTACAAGCCCTGTGGATGGCTACTATGAATCCATATTTGACCAACCCTCCAGGTGATTCTAATGCGTATTAAAACTGAGAAGCATAGAGAAAACTCAATTTTCTTTGCAGTAGTGAAGAATGGTGGGATTGGTGGGCTGGGTTTCCAGTTCAATCCTCTGAGGCTGAGCTTTAGGATAAGAGGACGACTTATTAGATTTATCATCTCAGAAAGACCTTATTATTCCTCAAAGTTCCTCAGTGTTTCCTGAGGCTGAGGAAAGGAAACAAGTTTACCAGGTTTCAAATCACCCTCTGGATGAAAGCCAATCTGTGTCACACAATTAACTTCTCAGAGATTCTGTGCCTTTAGGTTTTTTATTTTCTCTATTTTTCACTTGATGTTTTAGTTAGGATTTCTTTTTAACTTTTTATTTTGAAGTAATTCTGAATTCACAGGAAGTTGCAAAGGTAGTACAAAGAAGTCCCATATACTCTACACCCAGTTCTTCCAAAGATTACATCTTACTGAACTACAAATATAAAATCAAAACTAGGAAACTGACTTTGGTACAATCTGCATATTTCTATACCACGTTATCATGTGTAGGCCTGTGTAACTATCACCACCATGATCAGCATACAGAATTATATGCCACTATCACAAAGCCTACCCTTTAGCCCATCTACCTCCCTCTCCACCCTCTACTCCTCATCTCAGGCAACAACTAACCAGTCAGGATCTGTTCTCCATTCTGTAATTCTGTCATTTCAAGAATGTTTATATGAATGGAATCATACAGCTACTTTCTGACACTGTCTTTCTAGCTTAGCAGAGTGGACTTTAGGGTCTGTCCAAGGCATTGCATCTGTTACATTCCTTGTTTATAGATTAAGATTCCCCAGTACGGACACACTGCAGACTAATCACTCAACTATCGTAGGACATTTTAGTTAACAGTTTTTGGTTTTAACAAATAAAGTTGCTATGAAAAATCACGTACATGTTTTCACATAGACAGTTTTTCCTTTTTCTGGGATACATGCCCAGGAGTGTCACTAGTGGGTCATATGATAAGAGTACGTTTAGTTTATAAGAGACTGCCAAATTGTTTTCCAGAGTGGCTGTACCACTTTACATTTCTACTAGCAATGTTTAAGAGATTCATGTTATCTTCATCCATGCCAGCATGTGGTGCCATCATTTTAAAACACTTATCTATTTATCTATTTACTGGCCGTGCTGGGTCTTTGCTGCTGCATGGGGTTTTCACTGGTTGCAGCAAGTGGGGGCCGCTCCAGCTGCGGTGCTCCAACTCCTCCTTGCAGGGCTTATCTTGTCTCTGAGCATGAGCTCAAGGGTGTCCGGGGCTCAGCAGTTGTGGCCAGGTCTCTAGAGCACAGGCTCAGTAGCTGTGGTACATGGGACTTACTTGCTCCACAGCATATGAGATCTTCCCATACCAGGGACTGAACCCATGTCTCCTGCACTGGCCTGTGGATTCTTTACCACTGAGCTACTAGGGAAGCCCGGCATTGTCATTTTTCAAATGTAACGGTCTCCAAAGGTGTGTAGAGATATCTCATTATACTCTTAATTTGCATTTCCTAGTGTCAGTGATGCTGATATCTCTTTATGCACTTACTGCCATCCATGTATCCTGTTGTGTGTGTTAATTGCTCAGTCATGCCCGACGATTTGTGACCCCACGGACTGTAACTTACCTGGCTCCTCTGTCTGTGGAATTTTCCAGGCAAGAATACTGCAGTGGGTTGATATTCCCTTCTCCGGGGGATGTTTCCAACCCAGGGACTGAACTCAGGTGTCCTGCACTGCAGGCAGCTTCTTAACTGAACCAACAGGGAAGCCCATCCTCTTTAATAAGATGGGTCTCTAGGTCTCTAGCCCCTTTTCTAACTGGACTGCTTTTTTCATGATGAGTTCTAAGAGTTCTTTACAGATTTTAGTTATGAGTCCTTTGTCAGATAGGTGGTTTGGTAATATTTTCTCCTTGTATGTAGCTTGTCTTTTCATCCCTTTGATACGGTCCTTCACAGAGCAAATGTGTTTTATTTTGGTGAAGAACATTTTTTTTTCTTGTATTGTGCTTTGGGGATCATGTCCAAGAACTCTACATCAAGCCCTAGGTCCCAGAGACTTTCCTCTGTGTCTTCTTTTAAAAGTTTTAAGGTCGCAGCATTTACATTTCAATCTCTGAATCCATTTTGAGTTAGTTTTTTAATGGGGTGTGAGGTTTAGCTTGCGGCTCACATGGCTGTCCATGGGCATCCAGTTGCAGGTGTCCATCATTTGTCGTGCAGACTATCCTGCCTCCACTCTCTTCTGCATCTCTATCAAATCCACTGGCCTTATTTGTGTGGAGCTGCTTCTAGTTTTCCATCTAGCCTGTTCCATTAACCTACAGGCCTACCTATGTGCCAATCCGCACTGTCTTGATTATTCTAGCTGCTTAATAAGTCTTGACATTGAGTGAACTGGCCACTTCATTCTTTTCTCAAAACTGTTGTTGCCACTCTAGATCTTTTGCTTTCCATGTAAATTTTAGAATAATTTTGCTAAACCTAAAAACATCTTCCTTCCCATCCCACACAGTTGATGGGAATGTAAGTTGGTACAGCTATTACAAAGAAAAGTATGAAGATTGCTTAAAAAACTAAAAATAGAATCACCATATGATCAGCAATTCCATTCCTGGACATATATCCAAAGAATACTCTAATTCAAAAAGACACACGTACCCCAACGTTCACAGCAGCACCGTGTACAACCATCAAGACATGGAAGCAGTCTAAGTGTCCATCAACAGAGGAATGGATAAAGATGACACCACACACACACACACACACACACACACACACACACACACACACAGAATATTACTCAGCCATAAGAAGAATAAAATGATTCCATTTGCAGCAAGCTGGATGGACCCAGATGTTATGCTGTGAAATACTGTAAGTCAAATACACTTACAATACAAATTTTAAAAATCAGTTATAAACTTCCCAAAGGAAAAAAAATCTTTCTGAGATTTTGATAGGAGTTTTTCAAACTTTTGTACCCATTTTAGGGAAACAGATTTCTATACTATGCTGAGTCTTCCAACCTATAAATAAAGTATCCCTCTGCATTTATTTAGCTCTTACATTTCTTTCAGCAGCATTTTATAATTTTTAGTATGTAAGTTCTATAAATGTTTTATTAAATTCATATCTAAGTATTTCTTCTTTTGAGCAATTGTAAATGGTATTGAACTTTTCTTTTGGTTTCTACATGTTCATTGCTTTAGTACAGAAACAGATTTCTGTTTGCCAGTCTTGTATCTGTGATATTGCTTAACTCACTTTTTACCGCTTTCTTGGGAATTTCTTCGCATCTGACCATTGCACAGGCAAGCTGGAACAGTTTAACTTCTCTTTCCATTCTGTACACTGTCTCATCTTACTGTGTTGACCAGAACTTCATCTTGAACGAGCTGTGAGAATGGACATCCTTGCCACCTTATTCCTAATCATGGGGAGAAAGTATTCATCTTTTCATCAAGTATAACTTTAATTGTATCTTTTCCGCATATGTTCTTTATCAAATTGAGGAAATTCCCCTCTTTTTCTAGTTTTCTGAGAACTTCAGTCATGAATGGTGTTCAACTTTGCCAAAACCTTTTCTGCAATAACTGATACAATCATGTGATTTTTTTTTTCACTATCCTGTTACTATGGTTGATTATATTGACTAACTTTCAAATACAGAGCCAACTTTGCATTCCTGGAATTAAGTCCACTTGGTCATAGTGTATTTTTTTATTTATTTCTGAATTATATTCTATTTATAATTTAAAAAATTTTTGCATCTATACTTACGAGGGATATTGGTCTGCAGTTTTGTATTTTTGTGGTATTGTCTTTGCCTGGCTTTGGTAGCAAGGTTATTACTAGCTTCATAAAATGAAATTAGTAAGGGCTTCTTAATTTTGTATATACTGTATAGAAAATAGTGTGAATTCTTCAAGAATTTGGTAGAATGCTCTAATGAAAACATTCAGGTCTGGTTTTCATTTTGAAATTACAAACTTAACTTCCTTAACAGTTTAGCACTATTTTAAACTGCCTATACCATGATGTGTGAGCTGTGATAGCTTGTACTTTCCAAGTAATTGGTTCATTTTATCAAAGCTGTTGAGAATTTGCTTTTTTTTTCATTTGTTACAAGTGTGTTTATAATTTTATGTTGAAAAATCTTGTCAGTAGCTGCTTTAAAATTCTTGTCAGATATTCTGCATCTGTTAGAATAACACCTGTGTTATCTTGCCATTGGTATGTATTAACTCTCTTTTTTAACTTGAGTTGAAACATTCCTGGTTCTTGACACCTGCACTTGAAACCTGCATATTTGGGGTACTGTTATGACACTATGGATCTTATTTAAAATCTCGTTATAGTAGGCTTCTTCTGCTTCTGCTCTGGTGGGGGAAGAAGAGTACAGTCTCTTTACTGCCTGGCAAGGGTGAAGTGCAGGTTCCTTGCTAGATTTTGCTGACCGATGATGGCGGGGGAAAGGAAAAGGAAACCTGTGACCCTGGGTGAAGGTGGGAATCCAGGACCATCAGTATTGCTGCCGCAGCTGGGAAGAGCACATTATGACTCCATCCGCACTGTCCCCCTGACCCATCTATCATCTCTGCTGACACCACAGGAGGGAGGGGGTGCTTGTTATGACTGAGAAGAATCAGAGTCTAGGTCCTCACCTGGCCTCTGCTCATCAAGGTGATTTTCCTGTCTACCTGGCTGGAGTGTGATGGTGGCTGGATCAGAGTCTAGGTCCTCACCTGGCCTCTGCTCATCAGGGTGATTTTCCGTCTACCTGGCTGGAGTGTGATGGTGGCTGGAAGTTTTCTGTCTCTCTAGGCTATGCCATTCCTAATTCCTGGCTAAAGAGGACAGACTATTCTTGAGGCCTTTGTGCCAAACCCTTCTGGCTGCCAGCTTCTCCACACCCACACAGGAGCATATGAAGTAATACAGTGCTTCCACAGTCGTATTAGTATCTGGGCTCTGAGTCCTAAGCCCATCTACCTTTTCCTCTTCATCTTTCAGAAAAATGCTTGTTTTATAATCTTATGCTTGTTTTATTCATAATGTCCACGGTTTTTACCTGCACTTAGCAAGAGGAAAAGAGCAATGTGTATTCTACCTTTCCAGAAGAAGTCTACCCTGCATCACTTCTAAGCTTACTTTTATATTTTCTTCAGGGTTAGGGTTGGATAGGTAGATAGGTGTGTTTATGTGAAAAATCAGATCTTTGACTCAAAATAACCGTTCCTATTTCATTTTATTCTTGACAAATAATAGTTAACTTTACTAAATTCACAAAATATTTAGGACTGGCTTTCTAACAGAAACTAACAAAGAACCCAAAGCTTGTGTACTGGCTGACTCACAGCAGTCAGGAGAGAACTGATCACAGAGGAATGAAGTGGGGAATTCACAAAAATACTGGGTTAAGCCATGAAATCGGGAGCTCCTGACAAGCCTGTGGAAATCTGCAACATTCCCTATGGCCTCATCTGTTCTCTGCACGCTTTACTCTCAGAGGTAAGTATGTTAGAGTCTCCCAACAGGATTTATCAATAAAAAAAGACCCTTTCTAGTCTGTTTAATGTTTCACACCTTGAATTCTACCATATCATATATTACCATTATATTTGGTTTCTTTTACAATTTCCTGATCTTTTTTTGAAGTTTGTGAATTTGTTTTTTAACTTTTAATCTTTCTGCATCACTTTGTTTTAGATGATTTTCTTTTAGAAAGTATCGACTTCGATTTCATTTTCTGCTTCTGTTTGGGTTTCAGCAGGAAAAGAAGAATGAGAGACATCATACCACATATCATGATCGTATCACCATCTTACCTAGAATTCCTGAACTCCTACAGCATTTAACTTTGTCTTAGCAATTATAACTGCAAGATTTTGGCAAACTTATATATATTATCTGTCCATAAACTACAGGCACTTGGAGGAGAGAAAAAAGTCTTTACTACTTTTTGAAAAGCTTCCCAAAGTCCTTATACACTGCCGTACTTATAAAAGATATCCAACAAATGTATTTTGAATTAAATTAATCAGGAAGATTAATCTCTGCACCAAGCACTGTGTGGCTAGAGAATATATCAACAATGAAATCCTAGTAAGCAGTCTGCCAGTTTAGAAATGTACGCTCAGAATGACTACCAACAAGATATTCAATCAGTTTCAGTAGAGAGGCCTGATGTGAAACCTCCCCAAACAGGAATGAGCAGAACTGCTTTGGTTAAGTCATGATGAAAAACTAGTGACTCGTGGGAATCAGCAGCAGATGGCCAATCTGGCAACATCTTACACAGGGGGAGCTCTTTAGGAATACAGACAACAGGGAGTTAGTCATAAATAGTTCCAAAATCTGTAAACTCAAAAGCAGCTCACAAAATATGTGCAGCTTTAAAAATGTATATAGAGAAGCAAATCTGTTACCCTAAACTTACTAGGCTTCACCTGGACCATATTTACTTACAATAATTTTAAGAGATGACCAACTACAGCTGTTTCCAAATTATCTATGGAAACTGAGGAAATCCATTTAATAGAGTCAAAATAGCATATGATCTTTATTTATTCTGATATTGCTCTATTTTACCAAATATTGAATTTGCATTCCTTAAATGCATCCTAAATGGGGGAAGGACTGGGGATATACCAGAAATGTACTATGTTCAAAGGGTAATCCATCGACACAGAATTTAACTACTACAAATCCACATATCAAATAACTCGGGTTTTTAATTAATACATTTACAGCACAAATTTTCCATGTATTTTTCTGTATGGTACTACCCTCTTTTCTCTGCCTCCTTCACTCCGGCTTTCTATCCTCAAACACCTTCTCTTAAAGATAGCAGAGCAAAAAAATCACCCAAGTTTCAGAGTATGCCTTAACTTTCAGGCAAGTTAAGACTACTGTCAACTGAAACTTTCACTTCAGGTCAAGTTGGTTAATTATTTTGGGAACGGGGCCAAGTGCCCACCATCTCACAGAAAAGGGTAAGATAAAATTCATCATGAGTCTCATTCCTCATTAAAAAAAAGATAATGCCCAACCAAATGTTCACCACCATCCCCACAGGCATTCTATGCCTCTCTGACCTTGACCGAGACCTCTACTTCTCCTCAATGTTCCCATACCACTGTATGGAGCCACTGTAACTGTAGCTCCAAATTCTCCTATAATCTTATTTATTTATTTGATTTTTTGCTTTAAATAGGAGAAGGGCATGGCAACCCACTCCAGTATGCTTGCCTGGAGCAGTCCAAGGACAGAGGAGCCTGGTGGGCTACTGTCCATGGAATCTCAAAGGATGGGACATGACTGGGTGACTAACACACTTGCTTTAAATGATATCTTGTCTTTCAAAGCACCACTTCTTACGCTGTCCTCTCAGATGGTGGCATAGGTAGGTATCTTTCTTCCTCCCCACTGCCACCTAAGCTTTCTGCCCTTAGTGTTGGCCCTTCATATCTGCAAATACAGACCTCCTGGATCCAGAGGGCTGACTGCTCTATGCCTTCTTATATAAGGGACTTGAGCATCCACAGATGTTGGCATCCAGAGAGAGACCTAGAACTATTTTTATATTTTGTTACCAATGCTGTTATTATCTCAGATCCAGTTAGATTACCTAGAGAAAAAATGTCAATTGTCCAATATTACCCATTATATGGATATATTAGAGTTCAATTCCTTTAAAAGAATAGTTCTTGAAGCAACTCTAAAAATAAAAATTAACAAAGCTGACTTTCTGCTTCCAGTAAGGAGGAAGAGGAGAAAATGGGATACTGTTACCAGACATGAGGTAACAGAGAAACCAGGCCTTCAACTCCTGGAGGGGAAGAAAAGGGACACTAATAAGCTGTCCTGTGGAAATTTCCCTCCTCTTCTGCCTGAGGGCCCTTTCCAGACCACTGTGCAGAAAGAGCCACAATGACCGAGCACAGCAGCCTCACAGAGTTGAGAATCCAGAGAAGGAAAGAGAAAGTGACTGAAATCTTGAGGCCAGAGTAGAGAGGAGAGAGCCACTCAGAGGAAAAAGAGCTCCAGAAATCAGCATAGGAGACTTCTCTTCTGTCCTTAGCCAGATACTAATTACACACGCGTGGGGCAACACTCCTAAGCTGGCAAAGGTCAACTGCCAGGGAGCTACAGATGGACCGTTTTCAAAACTTTTTCAGAAACAAGGACAAAATTTACCACCAACTTTCCCTCCAAAACTATGCAAGCCAGAAACTACAGGAGACTACACCTTTAAACTGCTGAAAGATAGAAGTGTTAAATCCAGAAATGCGTATCACTCGTCTTTTCCATTCTCATTCTCTCACAGCTGTATAAGAGTTTTCCAGAGTCTAAGAAATTTGTGAATCCAAAGCAGATTATACTGTTTTTGCTTTTGTATAATAGTTCATTTTTTGTTAAAAAGTTAACTTACATTAACCTACAACTGGTTTTATTATTTTCTAAGTGAACTGATAAAGTTCTTTAAGTTCTTTAAAGTTTTACAGTTCTTAATTTTTTAGTTACTAACAGGTAAATTTTGATTGCTATAGCACGCAAAATGAAAATCTGTTTGACAGGCTCAATAATTTTCATGTAAAGATATTCCGAGACTAATAAGTTTGAAAGTGACTGCTTTAGGCATGGGCTTGCCAGTGATAAAGAACCCACTAGTCAATGCGGAACCAGAGATCAAATTGCCAACATCCGCTGGATCATGGAAAAAGCAAGAGGGTTCCAGAAAAACATCTATTTCTGCTTTATTGACTATGCCAAAGCCTTTGGCTGTATGGGTCACAATAAACTGTGGAAAATTCTGAAAGAGATGGGAATACCAGACCACCTGACCTGCCTCGAGAAACCTATATGCAGGTCAGGAAGCAACAGTTAGAACTGGACATGGAACAACAGACTGGTTCCAAATAGGAAAAGGAGTACGTCAAGGCTGTATATTGTCACCCTGCTTATTTAACTTATATGCAGAGTACATCATGAGAAATGCTGGGCTAGAAGAAGCACAAGCTGGAATCAAGATTGCCAGGAGAAATAGCAATAACCTCAGATATGCAGATGAGACCACCCTTATGGCAGAAAGTGAAGAGGAGCCAAAGGGCCTCTTGATGAAGGTGAAAGAGGAGAGTGAAAAAGTTGGCTTAAAGCTCAACATTCAGAAAACGAAGATCATGGCATATGGTCCCATCACTTCATGGCAAATAGATGGGGAGACAGTGGCAACAGTGGCTGACTTTATTTTGGGGGGCTCCAAAATCACTGCAGATGGTGACTACAGCCATGAAATTAGAAGATGCTTGCTCCTTGGAAGAAAAGTTATGACCAACCTAGATAGCATATTAAAAAGTGAAGACATTACTTTGCCAACAAAGGTCCGTCTAGTCAAAGCTATGGTTTTTCCAGTAGTCATGTATGGATGTGAGAGTTGGACTATAAATAAAGCTGAGTGCTGAAGAATTGATGCTTTTGAAGTGTGGTGTTCGAGAAGACTCTTGAGGGTCCCTTGGACTGCAAGGAGATCCAACCAGTCCATCCTAAAGGAGATCAGTCCTGGGTGTTCACTGGAAGGACTGATGTTGAAGCTGAAACTCCAATAGTTTGGCCACTTGATGCAAAGAGTTGACTCATTTGAAAAGACCCTGATATTGGGAAAGATTGAGGGCAGGAGGAGAAGGGGACAACAGGGAATGAGATGGTTGGATGGCATCACCAACTCAATGGACATGGGTTTGGGTGGACTCTGGGAGTTGGTGATGGACAGGGAGGCCTGGTGTGCTGTGGTTCATGGAGTCACGAAGAGTTGGAGACGACTGAGCAACTGAACCAAACTGAGCTGTCAACGCGGAGACGTAAGAGAATCTCGCTGGCTTGATCCCTAGGTCAGGAAGATCCCCTGGAAGAGGGCGTGGCAACCCACTCCAGTATTCCTGCTTGGACAGTTGCATGAACACAGGGCCCTGGAGGCTTGTGGCCCACTGGCTCACAGAGGGGCAGACACGACTGAGGAGACTTAGTACAGATGCACACTCAGGCGCGGGGCTTCACCTAATTAGTTTTCTGTTGTGATGCCACTGAGCTCCTGGGAAAGATTTTCACTACAAACTGAATTTCTCTAATAAATATACAGTTTCGTTTTGTCAGTCTAGGTAATGCATCATCTTTGAAAAGCATGTGTCCATTTCATCTGCTTTGATTATTAGCAGAAAGCTGTCTGCAGTGCCCCTAATCCAGGATACATTATGGCGTCCTTCTTTTACTCTAGGTATTGATAATCTGTGGCTTCTCTCCTTTCATAGTCATCAGTTTGATTAAAGGTAACAATTTTACTCATTTTCCCCCCAAAATATTAATTGTATCAATTTCAGCTCTCCCAATACTTGAGACATTTGGGTTTTGGTGATGACAATGGTGGTGTGATCAAATACATAAACACTGAAAAGATTTGCAGATCTAACACAACCAGTTTTTTCCAAATTACCAATGCATAGGCGAACGATTTATTTAAATTCAAGACAGACCAATGGGTTTTAATAGAGCAAGAAAATTTTATTTATATGGTTCCAGATTTCGCATTGCAATTAAATTGTTTAAATTGTTAAATTTTGGCACAATAAAAAAGAGGAAGATGTAAATTACCTGTATGATGAAGCGAGAAGTACACCAAGCACTTCTTTTGTATACTGAAAAGCAACTGTTGTCTGGGAAAAAAAAAAAGCAATGCAACTTTTTGAGTTGTGAGCCATTTTTTCATAAAACACTTGAAAAGATGGACAAACTCTCACTTGGACTAGAGTATCCACAAGATGTGTTCTCAAAAATGACAGTCAGCTCAGTACTTAGGAGAACAAGCGAGAGTACTCACTACCAACGACAAGCTCCTAACTTTCAACTTAAAATTAATGTTTTGAAAAAGTTCTATCTGTCCCTGGGAGTCTTGGCAGCTTCCCAAGATTACTCTGGTAAGACAGGTAGTGAGAGTAACAAATGATTTTTTAATTTTATAGAATGTGGCAGCTCAAGCTTTTTGCTCTCAGGATCCCTTAAACCCTCTAAAATTATTGAAAATACCAAAGAATTTTTATTTAAGTGGATTATACCTATCAATATTTACCATATTAGACATTAAAGTTGAACATTTAAGTTTTTAAAACTTATTTAAAAATAAACATAAACTTACTGCATGCTAATATAACTGCCGCTTGGACAGAAAGTGACCGCTTTCTGAAATCTAGTGAGAAGCGTCTCACTGCGCCACAGGTTTTCAAACCCTTTTCCTGTGGTTTAACTCCAGGCTGCTGGAGTCTCTTACGTGGTTCTGCACTCACTCCGCTGCCACATCACAGGCCAGGCCACATGGCCACTAAAAAGCTCTTGAGAACAAGCATGAAAAAGGCAAAGAGCACCTTAGCATCACTGTGAAAACTGCTGAATTCCATGGAGCTCTGGCCATTCCTTCCTATGTTTTCTACTGTTAAAGAGACGATAATAGGACTTAGCAAACTAGCAAACTGAAGTACAGAAACCAATGCTGTGAATCTCTTCTTTTATAAACATCCTTACTTTATTAAGGACACATTTCTTTAAAGCAAAATATATTTTTTAGACTTTAATCCCTAATCAAATCAAAGCAATTATCACTACTCTAGTCCCCAATTAATATAAACTAATATGACTTTTACATTTCTCATAATACATACATGTGAGTCCATGTACATAAATATATTTAATTTCTCACACATCCATGGACTATATGAAAATAAATACACCAAAACATTATTAGCAAGATTATGGATAGTTTTTATCTTTTTATCTTTCTTTCCCCCTCAATTTTCTATATGTATTTGATTTTTTTTTAAATGGGAAAATGCTTCTCACTACTTTCTTCCCCTCTTTGGCACTGGATAATCTTCTTTCAAAAAGAAGATTCCCTGACCTTAGGAAACCAGCAGGGCTTAATAACTATAAGGAGGGAAAGAATAAGAAGAAAATTTCACCGGGAAATAAGATACAGTTTACCCTACATCAACATATCAAAGGACTAGAATCTAGAATTCTGATCCCCAAACCTAGGATTTCCAGTAAAATATGTTCTTCTCATAAAATAATACATCTTATATAGTGTCAGCAAGAACTATGTACACCAATATACTTATTATAAATATTTAGCTCTGTAGTTTATTAAGTATTCTCACTCTCTACTCTCCTTTGATCTTATATCATCATAGAATACAGCACTTTAAATTCATACTCTAAACAGCCTTAATAAACTTTCTAAACAAGAGACCCCAGTGTTTCTGAAGATTATCACTGTTCAGTGTTTGAGTCTTGGCCAAAAGTAATTTCAGTAAAGGGCCAATAACTCAGAGCAATGAAGTGCAAGGCTCTAACTTCTGGTTAGAATCTCAAAACGACATCACTTACACAACTGGCTTGCACTGCCGCACCCACTATGCCATAATTAACATGAAGAGAAGGGAGAACGTGGCGTTGCATCACAAACAGCTCTTCTACTTAACCAGCAGAGGAGAAGCAGCACGAAGCCGTGATTAAAACTCAGACTCTAAGGCAGACTGTCTGGATTCAGATTCTGGCCCCACCATCCTGGGGAATTAATTTTATCTGCCTCCATTTCCCCATCTGTAAAATGAAGGAGTGCTGAGTCACTCAATATGTCTGACTCTTTGTGACCCATGGACTGTAGCCCGCCAGGCTCCTCTGTCCATGTGATTTTCACAGAATAATAAATAATCTCTACCTACAAGGTTGTTAAAAGGATTAAATGAGTGTTAATATCTGTAAGATGCTGGCACAGTAAATATTTTTAAAAGAAAATGTAACAAAGCCCAGAAGTTAAAGTTCAAACACTTTAAAAAATAAATGATGAAATAATTGTAGAAATGCAGAAAAGCCAAATCAGATCATTTAGAATACTGTATACTCAACTTGGTAGCTTCTTAAAATGGTATAGTAATGCTGTGTTCAATTTTCTCAATATAGCAGTTCAAACTGCTGAAGGAGAAATCACTTTGAGGGACTTCACAGAAATGTGGCTTTATGTAAAAAAATGTCTTTATGTCCACATAAACTGAACAGAAAAATGTTCTGCATTTGAAAGAAGTCAAGGTTATATTGCATACCAGCATGGACAGGAGAAACCTCAATTGTTCTGCAGACTACCAAAGAAAGCAAAAAGGATGATCTGTGTGGCAAATCTGTTCAAAATGTGAATGCAAGAAATGAACAATTACATAAAATTCAGACTGACACTAATTTTCTGCAGAAATGAAGTGCTCCAGATGGAGGCAGAGCATGCACACGCTGAAACAGACACCCTGCACTGGCAGGGAGCGCTCAGTGGCCGACCAGGCCAGGCCGAAACGACAGGACAGCCACCGCAAGGGACGCCCCCGACCAAATCTGAGACAGTCTGAGCATCAATAATAACGATAATAATGACACCTAAAGCAAGCAGAGAAAAGTAAGAATTAAAGCAAGCATCAACAAAACTGAAGACAGGAAAATAGAGGGAAAAAACACCAAAGCTGTTTTTTGAAAATATGAATAAAATTAATAAATGTATAGCTAGGTTAAGAAAAAAGAGAGAAAACACAAATTACCAACAAAAAGAAAGATCATCACTATTAACTGCAAGTACATCAAAAGGATAGATGATAAAGGAGATGAAATAGATCAAAACTGTGAAAAGACATAATCTACCAAAATTCACACAAAGAGAAACAGATAATCTGAATAGGCCTATATCTACTGAAGAAACTGAATCAATAGTTATTAACCTTCGGCTGAAAGTGCCAAGTACAAATGGTTTCACTGGTGAATTTCACCAAACATACAAGGAACAAAAAAATAAAGATAAATTCTCTATACTCACTGCCAGAAAACAAAAGCAGAGGAAATATTACCAAACTCATTTCATGAGTGCTGCATTATCCTAATACCAAAATCAAACACATTACAAGAAAACTACAGGACAGTATCTCTTTTGAACACAGATGCAAAAATTCAAATAAAAATATCTGTGGTTAAATTCAACAATGTATAAAAAGAATTCTATACCACAATGAAGGGGTATATTCCAGGAAATCAAGGCTGGTTCTAAAATTTATAAATGTAACCCACCACATCAAAAGAATAAAGAAGAAAAATCATATAATCATACCAACAGAAGAAAAAGCATTTGACAAAATCTAATGCTGCATTCAATATGCCAGCAAATTTGGGAAACTCAGCAGTGGCCACAGGACTGGGAAACGCCAGTTTTCATTCCAATCCCAAAGAAAGGCAACGCCAAAGAATGCTCGAACTACCCCACAATTGCACTCATCTCACACGCTAGTAAAGTAATGCTCAAAATTCTCCAAGCCAGGCTTCAGCAATACATGAACCATGAGCTTCCAGATGTTCAAGCTGGCTTTAGAAAAGGCAGAGGAACCAGAGATCAAATTGCCAACATCCGCTGGATCATCAATAAAGCAAGAGAGTTCCAGAAAAACATCTATTTCTGCTTTATTAACTATGCCAAAGCCTTTGACTATGTGGATCACAATAAACTGTGGAAAATTCTGAGAGAGATGGGAACACCAGACCACCTGACCTGCCTCTTGAGAAATCGGTATGCAGGCCAGGAAGCAACAGTTAGAACTGGACATGGAACAACAAACTGGTTCCAAATAGGAAAAGGAGTACGTCAAGGCTATATATTGTCACCCTGCTTATTTAACTTATATGCAGAGTACATCAGGAGAAATGCTGGACTGGAAGAAACACAAGCTGGAATCAAGATTCCTGGGAGAAATATCAATCACCTCAGATATGCATATGACACCACCTTTATGGCAGAAAGTGAAGAGAAACTAAAAAGCCTCTTAATGAAAGTGACAGAGGAGAGTGAAAAAGTTATCTTAAGGCTCAACATTCAGAAAACGAAGATCATGGCATCGGTCTCATCACTTTACGGGAAATAGATGGGGAGACAGTGGCAATAGAGGCTTGCTTTAGAAAAGGCAGAGGAACCAGAGATCAAATTGCCAACATCCGCTGGATCATCAATAAAGCAAGAGAGTTCCAGAAAAACATCTATTTCTGCTTTATTAACTATGCCAAAGCCTTTGACTATGTGGATCACAATAAACTGTGGAAAATTCTGAGAGAGATGGGAACACCAGACCACCTGACCTGCCTCTTGAGAAATCGGTATGCAGGCCAGGAAGCAACAGTTAGAACTGGACATGGAACAACAAACTGGTTCCAAATAGGAAAAGGAGTACGTCAAGGCTATATATTGTCACCCTGCTTATTTAACTTATATGCAGAGTACATCAGGAGAAATGCTGGACTGGAAGAAACACAAGCTGGAATCAAGATTCCTGGGAGAAATATCAATCACCTCAGATATGCATATGACACCACCTTTATGGCAGAAAGTGAAGAGAAACTAAAAAGCCTCTTAATGAAAGTGACAGAGGAGAGTGAAAAAGTTATCTTAAGGCTCAACATTCAGAAAACGAAGATCATGGCATCGGTCTCATCACTTTACGGGAAATAGATGGGGAGACAGTGGCAATAGAGGCTGACTTTATTTTTTGGGGCTCCAAAATCACTGCAGATGGTGACTGCAGCCATGAAATTAGAAGACACTTACTCCTTGGAAGGAAAGTTATGACCAACCTAGATAGTATATTCAAAAGCAGAGACATTACTTTGCCGACTAAGGTCCGTCTAGTCAAGGCTATGGTTTTTCCTGTGGTCATGTATGGATGTGAGAATTGGACTGTGAAGAAGGCTGAGCGCTGAAGAATTAATGCTTTTGAACTGTGGTGTTGGAGAAGACTCTTGAGAGTCCCTTGGACTGCCAGGAGATACAACCAGTCCATTCTGAAGGAGATCAACCCTGGGATTTCTTTGGAAGGAATGATGCTAAAGCTGAAACTCCAGTACTTTGGCCACCTCAAAGAGTTGAAGAGTTGACTCATTGGAAAAGACTCTGATGCTGGGAGGGATTGGGGACAGGAGGAGAAGGGGACGACTGAGGATGAGATGGCTGGATGGCATCACGGATTCCATGGACGTGAGTCTGAGTGAACTCCGGGAAATGGTGATGGACAGGGAGGCCTGGCGTGCTGCGATTCATGGGGTCGCGAAGAGTCGGACACGGCTGAGCGACTGAACTGAACTGAACTGAAGACCTATTCATGGGCCTCCTTGGTGGCTCAGAGGGTAAGGAGCCTGCCTGCAGTGCAGGAGACCTGGGTTCGATCCCTGGGTCAGGAAGATCCCCTAAAGAAGGAAATGGCAACCCACTCCAGTATTCTTTCCTGGAAAATCCCATGGATGGAGGAGCCTGACAGGCTAGAGTCCATGGAGTCACAGAGAGTCAGACACGGCTGAGCGACTTCACTAATACCTATTCATTATTAAAAAATTTTAAAAGCTCAGAAAACCAGAAATAGAATTTGAGAATAGGAATTCCTCAATCTGATAAAGAACATCTTAAAAAAAAAAGTCTATAGTTAACATTATACTTAAAGGTAAAAAACTAGATCTTTTAAATTTAATCGCTCATTCATGTCGGACTCTTTGTGACCCCATGGACCCTGCCAGGCTCCTCTGTCCACAGGGATTCGCCAGGAAAGAATAATGGAGTGGGATGCCATGCCCTCCTCAAGGGTATCTTCCCAACCCCGAGATCGAACCCAGGTCTCCCCCATGGTGGATTCTTTACTGTCTGAGGCACCAAGGAAGCCCATAAATACTGGAGCACTCCATTCTCCTGGGGATCCCCCCAACCCAGGAATCAAACTGGGGTCTCCTGTACTGGAGGCCGAGTCTTTACAGCTAAGCTACAAGGGAAGCCAAAAAAACCGGATACTTTCCAAGTTCAGAGACAAGGTAATAAACATGTCTTCTTACCACTACTATTCAATATCATACCGGAAGTTCTAGCTATTGCAGTAACACAACAAAAGAAATTATAGAGATTGTTAAAAGAAGAAAACTGCTTTGTTTGCAAATGAGATGATTTATAAATTCCCACCAAATGGACCAAAAAACACAAAACCCTCCTAGTTGATACAGTTGTTTCTATTTGGGTATAAATCCATAATTTTGATACTGCTATACACATATACATACTGGAATTGAACAGCCAAGTAAATGGATGGTATATCGCAGGAGGCAGGTTTCTCACTGTTGGAGGAAATTTATGACCAATAAGGGCAGGATGCCAGAATGATTCATGTGGTAATGGATTAAAATGGAAGACAGTAAGAATTCATATTAACTTTACTACTGACGTAGATGGTTACACAAAGAAATATTTACAGATATGTATATGGACACATCCATACACGTGTGTTAATACATACACATTTATTTTTTTACTCTGTCTGCTGAGAGTGCCTAAAAGAAACCAAATCCCAGAAGCAACAAGCACATTTAGCACCAAGATTTCATTATCTTTATTGGAGCACATTTAGCACTCAGATCTTATCATCTTCACTGAAGAATTAGCACCATTCTCCAGTAAACTGAAAGAGGACTGCCTGAAGAAATGGCTGATTCTAGGTCTAGGACAGAAAATACACACGATGAGCTGGGAGCATCTTGTAGTGCCAGAAAGTAAAGATGGCCTCAAACGCAAAATCACCCACTTTGACAGAGGTAAGTGAGAGGGGCACAGTAGCCAACTGAAAGGTCTCTTAATAACCAAAGTTAGAAAAATCTAAGCGAGCTGGTTTAAACGCCTATGAATCTACATTGAGATTAATGGCTGGATAAATGGACAAATGGGCGAAGAGACGGCTCTCCTGCGCAGAGGGCTTCCAAATGACTAGCGGACTCTACTCTCAAGGAGAAAGGGCGTAACTCCTCATTCTTCAAGGCTGCGCACAGTGACTTCTTCCCAACAGTATCACAACCAGGAAAGGAGTGAGTGGAAGATCTGAGGAACATTACCTCAACCAAACAATCAAGGCCAACAGAAGTCGTAAATTACGATCGTGGAATAGTCCCTTGATACTGTGGAGGAAAATGGCACTTAACCTCTGTGACCTTCCTCCCTGAAACCCATGCGTGCTGGGCTTGGTCGCCCAGTCGTGTCTGACTCTGCAGCATGGCCGGTAGCCCACCAGGCTCCTCTGTCCGTGGGGACTCTCCAGGCAGGAATATCACAGTGGGGTGCCATCGCCTTCTCCAGGGGATCTTCCCAACCCAGGAATCAAATCCAGGTCTCCCGCACTGCAGGCGGATTCTTTATCTTCTGAGCCACCAGGGAAGCTAAAACCTATAACTCTAGTTTAAAAATAAGAAAAACACCAAATTCCAATAAAGGGATATCCTACAAAACATCTCAAAACTATCAAGGTCATCAAAAAATTCAAGAAATGTCTGAGAAACTCAAAGCCAAGAAGATCCTAAGACATGACAACTAAACATAAGATGGTATCCTGGATGGCATACCCGGAACAGAAGAGGACATTAGATCAAAAGAAAATTGAATAAATAATGGGCTTTCGCTAATACTAATATATCAATATTATTCACTAATTGTAAGAAATGTACCATCATAATGGAGGATATAGGTCACAGGAGAAACTGGGTGCAGGGTTATGCTCTTGTCTTTTTTCTATAAATCTAAAATTCCTAAATAATAAAGCCTAGTAAAAAAAGGAACAGTGACTAAATGACTACAAACCCCATCCCTCCAAACCAAAAATTTCTGTGAACCAAAAGAGACAGAAATAAAATTATTTGACACCTTTGGAAATGACTAGTCACCAATTTTCAGAGTTGAAAGCTAGTTCAGTGTTTCAGAGTTGAAAGAATTCTCAGAGTTAGAGTTGATACATCAAAGGAAAATAAGCATATCCGTCATCTTTTTGGGTAGAAATGTAGTTCAATCTCAGCTGATGTAGGAAGGGTCTTTTTAATGGAGGACAGCTGGCTAATAGATCCAGAAGGATCTTGCATCACTCTGCAAGCCCAAATGAAATTACTGGTTTAGATAAGGTTCATCAATACATGCTAGAAACATCAGGTAAAATGATTCTGGGAAACAATATTTGTAGGGTATCAAAATATCACCTCACTGGTCAATTGCTAATTGCAAAGGGGAAGGAGGAAAGTCAACTTTATAATGAACCGATTTAGTGAATATCATCTTAACCAAGTGATCACATTTCAGGTAGACAATCTGATGTGACCTGTCTTATGTTATGAATCAATATAATGTACACAGGAACATCTAAGTCAAAAAATCTAAGTATAATGCAGCCTTTAGACAAAAAAGGTTAGAGATAAAAGTCAAATACCATAAGAAAACCATTAGACAAATCTAGAATGCCAAGAATATCCTATAAAATAATTGGTCTGATCTCTTCAAGAAGTCAGTATCATGGAGAGAAAAATGGAGGTGGGAACAAGTTAAAAGTGGCTAAAGAAACAAGTTAAAAGTGACTAAGTCAAGTGTAATGCATGAACTTAAAATTCCGGCTCAAGAAAGCCCACGACAAATGGACAGCTTGAATACAGACTAAATGTGAAGGCTGCCCTCTTCCAAACAGGACATTTAGAAAACAATGCGCTTAAGTTTAGGAGATGCTTTAGGGGTCAAATGCAGCCAAAAAAAAAGAAAAAGTCTCCATCAGGAAAGAAATGAATATAACAAAATGTTGGCAGCTGTGCCCACGTGGCAGTGAAGGCGCTCACTGTCCTAGTCGTCCAGTTTCTCTATGTGTTGAACATTCTTAATGGAAGCTGGGGCAAGGGTAGGGGTGGAAGAATAGAGTTATTAAAAAAAAAAAGAAGAAGAAGAAAAGCTGGTTAAATGACCATTTGTAAACCACAGAGGAAAGTAACAGTAGGCGCTATGGGCAGGTGTGAAAAAGAAACAGATTTTAAGTCAGTCTCCTGACATAGACACCGCGTGAACACCAGGAAAGTGAAGACATGAAAGAGACGGGTCAGGTTAAGAAAGGGTTCCTGTCTTCTGAAGTTTCAAGCATCAATCAAAACTCCACCAATAAAGTGACCGAAGACTGGACACCTTCAATATCTCTCATTTATTCAGAAGAAAAAAAAGAGGCTACAAAAGAGGTTACTTCCCTTTTTAACTGCAATGGTTGATGAGTGATAAGAACTTTTGTAATTCTGGAATTTCAGAAATACATGACTGCGCTGAAGGATAAGCAGCATAAATGGATCCATGAAGACCTCAGCTAACTTACACACGTAAACACAGATGAAGGTGGCACACCGAATCAAAGCCAGCAACACTGCATGTAACTCGTATTAATAAGTTTCACAGAATCAAGCTCTCCCTGCAGTCCCTTACTGTGTTAGTGGCTGCGCTAGTATATAAGGCTATAAAGCACAGTCATTAAGTCCAGCCCAAAGGTCAGTCCCTCCATTTAATGACTTAGACGGCTATCCTGGGGTTTCTCTGTAGCACAAATTTTAAAGTTTTCTTCAACATAACTATGTAGATACTTCTCATTGCCTCCTCCACACTACCTAGGATTCTACAGCCTTATAACTAAGACAATATCATGCCAGAAGCATGTCAGTTGCTTTTGTATGTGACTGACCTTTGTGATTCCTGACAGACACGAAAATGTGACCTTATCTTCATCTCTCCCAAACCTTGCAAAAACATCCTTTTCTGACAAGTATTTCTTCTCTTTTCTAATCTTAATCCTATTTTCCTTTCTCTAATAATTACTATAATGTATATACGATGAATATATACCATATACATAAGAATACTGTTTCTCAAACTCTCACCCTGAGACGAAACTAAAATTACATACAACAGCATTTCAAATAGGGAATATCATGGCACAAGCCTTCATTAAGCTGACAAACTGCTTTCCCTTGTCACAGTGAACTGCTAAGTAACAGATGAGAGTTGGACCATAAAGAAGGCTGAGCACCAAAGAATTGACGCTTTAGAACTGTGGTGCTGAAGACTCTGGAGAGTCCCTTGGACTGCAAGGAGATCAAACCAGTCAATCCTAAAGGAAATCAACCCTGAATACTCACTGGAAGGACTGATGCTAACACTGAAGCTCCAACAGTCTGGCCACCCTGATGTGAAGAACTGACTCAATGGAAAAAGACCCTGATGCTGGGAAAGATGGAAGGCAGGAGGAGAAGGGGACGACAGAGGATGAGATGGCTGGATGGCATCACTGACTCAATGGACATGAGTTTGAGTAAGCTCCGGGAGTTAGTGAAGGACAGGGAAGCCTGGCGTGCTGCAGTCCATGGGGGTCACGAAGAATCAGACACGACTGAGCAACTGAACTGAAGTGCATCACTAGCCAGTCCCTGAATTCGTCACGCTATGATTTCATTAGTAAATGGGACTTTAGCTTTTTCTGCCACACCTTCACCCTGAATTGAAAAAAAAAAAAAAAACCAACCCTTTCAGTAGTCTATCACCATTGTCTGGTGTGAAAACCCAATTCACAGGAAAAGACCCTGATGCTGGGAAAGACTGAAGGCAAAAGGAGAAGGGAGCAACAGAGGATGAGATGGCTGGATGGCATCACTGACTCAATGGACATGAGTTTAAGCAAACTCCAACAGACACTGTAGGTCTGAGAAATCTGGTGTGCTGCGGTCCGTGGGGTCACAAAGAATCAGACACAACCTAGCAACTGAAGGACAGCAACTGTAGTGGAACAGTGGGTAACTAGACTAGCTCAGCTTTCCCAGGGGCTCAGACGGTGAGGCGTCTGCCCGCGCTGCGGGCGACCCAGGCTCCATCCCTGGGCCAGGAAGGTCCCCTGGGGAAGGAAACGGCACCCACTCCAGCGCTCCTGCCTGGAGAATCCCACGGACGGAGGAGCCTGGCAGGCTACAGTCCATGGGGCTGCAAAGAGTTGGACACGACTGAGCAACTTCACTCGCTCTTACTGAGAGCAAAAAGAAAACCAATTATAAATACTTCTTCAAAGGCATCAGACTCCTAAAAAGGCAATAAAAAGGTATGGAGGCAGAGATCTGGGACAGTAAGAAAATCTTCAGAGGTGAGCCAGGCATGCGAGGGCCATTTTCTCAGCAGGCACCTGTCAATTCCATAAAGGTGGCTGGAAAGACAAGCTGAACTTTTCAGATTTACAAGCCTGGTGGAGAATGGGTGTTAAACATTAGAGGTAAGGAACCAATGAAGTACGGGATTAGAGAAATAGGGAGTAATGAAACACCTGGTTTTATCTTGGGACCCCCTAGGGTAATATCGCAGGATTAAAGAAAAAATAAAATAGATCAGCCATGGCACTGCCCAGCTTGGAAACATTTTTGTCTCTAAATGGATTAAGATGACCTTTGTTGAACTATGCCTGTAATTTTTCACATATAATATCTTAATAAAAAGGAAGAGAGTAAGACAACATGATAAAAAAAACTTGACAATGGCCTATAGGGAAACACAGAGGGTCACGATAATAAAGTTATACAATACAGAAATGCTTAATATAGCAAACAAAATTTTTTAACTGTGAACTGGCCCTGTACAAAAGCCGACTAACCTCAATCAAAATTTCAGATCATGCATTTCCTAATCCTTAAAGTTATCTAACTGATTCTTTAGAAATTCACAGTTCTAAAACTTTGGTCTCCATACATCCAAAAAGAACATGATAACCTACTAAAATTAAAACGAAACAAAACAAAATCAGCCTTCCAATCTACAATATATTCATCTGCCCACAGTTAGGCCCTCTACCGCGGCCTCTTGGTACATTCCCCAGTGGGGGCACACCCCACTAAGCTGCCACCAGAGAGCGGGAGCCACCACAGGTCAAATCAGACGTTTTCAAGCATTTACATCACGACCAGTTACACATGCACCTCTGTGTACATCTGTACGTAAGAACACTCAACTGAAACAAAATTTCATAAAACAGTTCTTAGCTATAGAAAATAAGCAAGACATGGTGACTGACTTAAGGACAGACATATAGATAAATGGAACAAAAGTGAGTTGAGAAAAAGACTTTAAAAACAAGAACAGTAAGACATTTGAACAAGAAAGCACATTGCAGTTAACCCTTGAACCCCCACCATGCAGTTGAAAATCTACATATAACTTTACAGTTGGCCCTTCTTATCCACATCCACATGCTTGGATTCATCCAACCCTGCATCTTGTATGCAGCATTACAGTTATGTATCTATTGAAAAAATCTGCATAAAAGTGGACCAGTGCAGTTCAAACCCATGATGTTCAAGGTTCAACTGTTTTTCAGCAAACAGTGCTGGCATAACTACACATCCGTATGCGAAAGAATGAAACCAGATCCCTTCCTCACACCACACACAAATTAACTCAAAAAGAATCACAATGCTCAATGTAAGAGCTAAAACTATAAACTCTTTGAAAGAGACATAGGAGTGATCTTCATGACCTTGAATCAGGCAGTGATTTCTAATAAACACCAAAGCACAAACAGACACTGTCAGACCACAGGGAACAATGTATACTGACATACACGAGGAAGGGACCTGGAAAACAGTGTACTAAGTGAAATGCGCAGTCATCACAAAAGACTACACACTACAGAACGTCCAGAACAGGCAAACTGATTACAGAGACAGAAAGTGAAGTGAAGTCGCTCAGTCATGTCCGACTCTTAGCGACCCCATAGACTGTGGCCTACCAGGCTCCTCCGTCCATGGGATTTTCCAGGCAACAGTACTGGAGCGGGTTGCCATTTTCTTCTCCAGGGGATCTTCCTGCATTGCAGAGAGACCCTTTATCCTCTGAGCCATCAGGCAGAAGTAGAAGGTAAGTAGTTACCTGGGGCTAGGGCTGGGGCAGGAGGTGTGGCTGTGTGTAAGTGCACAGGCAGGAACAGGAACCGACTTCTAGTTAATAAGCAAGTTTCTTTCAGGAGTAACAAAAATGTTCTAAAATTAGTTGTGATATTGCATTACTTCATGAATATATGAGAAAGGCTTTGTACTGTATACTTCAAATAGGTGAACTGTAATGATACATGAATGAAATCTCAATAAAGCTACTAAAAAATCCTTATCTTAACCCCTTATCACTTGTGATACACCCTGACATCTTCTATTCTATTTCACTTAAAAATAGAACGCCAGTCATGATATCTCAAATTCCTTCTCAGTTCAGTTCAGTTGCTCAGTAGTGTCCGACTCTTTGCGACCCCATGAATCGCAGCACACCAGGCCTCCCTGTTCATCACCATCTCCCGGAGTTCACTCAGACTCACGTCCATCAAGTCAGTGATGCCATCCAGCCATCTCATCCTCAGTCGTCCCCTTCTCCTCCTGCCCCCAATCCCTCCCAGCATCAGAGTCTTTTCCAATGAGTCAACTCTTCGCATGAGGTGGCCAAAGTATTGGAGTTTCAGCTTTAGCATCATTCCTTCCAAAGAAATCTCAGGGCTGAGCTCCTTCAGAATGGACTGGTTGGATCTCCTTGCAGTCCAAGGGACTCTCAGGAGTCTTCTCCAACACCACAATCCAAAAGCATCAATTCTTTGGCACTCAGCCTTCTTCACAGTCCGACTCTCACATCCATACATGACCACAGGAAAAACCATAGCCTTGACTAGATTGACCTTAGTTGGCAAAGTAATGTCTCTGCTTTTGAATATACTATCTAGGTTGGTCATAACTTTTCTTCCAAGGAGTCTTTTAATTTCATGGCTGCAGTCACTCACCATCTGCAGTGATTTTGGAGCCCCCAAAATAAAGTCTGACTCTGTTTCCACTGTTTCCCCATCTATTTCCCATAAAGTGATGGGACCGGATGCCAGGATCTTCGTTTTCTGAATGTTGAGCTTTAAGCCAACTTTTTCACTCTCCTCTTTCACCTTCATCAAGAGGCCCTTTGGCTCCTCTTCACTTTCTGCCATAAGGGTGGTGTCATCTGCATATCTGAGGTTATTGATATTTCTCCCAGAAATCTTGATTCCAGCTTGTGCTTCTTCCAGTCCATTGTTTCTCATGATGTACTCTGCATATAAGTTAAACAAGCAGGGTGACAATATACAGCCTTGACATACTCCTTTTCCTATTTGGAATCAGTCTGTTGTTCCATGTCCAGTTCTAACTGTTGCTTCCTGACCTGCATACAGATTTCTCAAGAGGCAGGTCAGGTGGTCTGCTGTTCCCATCTCTCTCAGAATTTTCCACAGTTTATTGTGATCCACACAGTCAAAGGCTTTGGCATAGTCAATAAAGCAGAAATAGATGTTTTTCTGGAACTCTCTTGCTTTACTGATGATCCAGCGGATGTTGGCAATTTGATCTCTGGTTCCTCTGCCTTTTCTAAAACCAGCTTGGACATGAGGGAGTTCACCATTCACGTATTGCTGAAGCCTGGCTTGGAGAATTTTGAGCATTACTTTACTAGCATGTGAGATGAGTGCAATTGTGTGGTAGTTTGAGCACTTCTTTGGCATTGCCTTTCTTTGGGATTGGAATGAAAACTGACCTTTTCCAGTCCTGTGGCCACTGCTGAGTTTTCCAAATTTGCTGGCATATTGAGTGCAACACTTTCACAGCATCATCTTTCAGGATTTGAAACAGCTCCACTGGAATTCCATCACCTCCACTAGCTTTGTTCATAGTGATGCTTTCTAAGGTCCACTTGACTTCACATTCCAAGATGTCTGGCTCTAGATGAGTGATCACATCATCATGATTATCTGGGCTGTGAAGATCTTTTTTGTATAGTTCTTCCGTGTATTCTTGCCACCTCTTCTGAATATCTTCTGCTTCTGTTAGGTCCATACCATTTCTGTCCTTTATCGATCCCATCTTTGCATGAAATGTTCCCTTGGTATCTCTAATTTTCTTGAAGAGATCTCTAGTCTTTCCCATTCTGTTCTTTTCCTCTATTTCTTTGCACTGATGGTTGAAGAAGGCTTTCTTATCTCTTCTTGCTATTCTTTGGAAATAGCAAATTCCTTCTACAACCCACAGACAGGTCAAGGCTAGCAATCCTATGTCTTGCCAAAAACACTGCCATTCTATGTCGTCTAACAGTTGAATTGATGGCCACCTTCTCCTAGCTACTAGCAAGATTAATCTCACCACACCTTACATCCCTGAGTCCCACTCTTCCTGATCCACTATGACTTCCCAAACTGTCACTGCCACACTGCTTGTATATCTTCTGTTTCACTCAATTTCTCATCCCCTACCCCCTGAATCCTTTACTAGACCTTCTGAAATTTTAACTACCTTTACTATTCCTCATCATTAACTACCTTCTCTCCAATTCTCGCTCACTGATTAAAAATGTCAGCAGCTGATCATACCCTTACTGCCCTCGCCATCCATGCAGACTGACTGGCCCTTTAACACTTCAGCCCCTTTAGCTCCTGGCCCCCTCTTCCCATCTGCTTCACCCCAGCACCCGCCCCCGGGCCACGCTACTCCTAGAAACGACTCTGTCCTGAGATCACTGTTCCAAGCACCTCGCTCTGACCGTCGCGTCCAGCTCCTCCAGCTCTCTTCCTCCGTGTGCCCACACCAGCAGCAATTCTGCCCAAATCTCCAGCGCCTGGGTACCAGCACTTCCTCCCTCTTCACCCTGACTTGAGCTCCTTTCTTGTCCATGCTAGACTGCATGAGTCATCGCCATTCCTCTACACACTCCTTCTAAAAGGCCCTCATTTCTCTCTTCCTTTCATTAAAAAAGTTTTTAATTCAACATTTTTGTGACTGTGTTGCTTTCAGGTGTACCACAGAGTGACTCAGCATTTTTACATATTATATTCATTAAAGGTTATCATGAGAGCATGGCTGTAATTCCCTGTAATGCATCATGCATCTTTGTTGCTCATCCACTTCATGCATAGCAGTCAGCCTCTTAAATGCCGTGCCCTGCCGTGCCCTGCCGTGCCCTGCCTCCTCTTCCTCCTCCAGCTGGCGCCCACTGGCTGGCTCTCTCCATCTACAAGCCTGTTTCTGCTTTGCTACAGACACTGCTTTACTTTATGTTTTAGGGTCCACATGTAAGAGCAAATGGCAGAATTTCATTCTTTTATACTGACCTAGTTTTCTGTGTCAACTTGGCTGGGCTACAGTTCTGTTATTTAATAAAACAGTAATCTAAGTGTTGTTGAGAAGGTTTGTAGTGTGTTTAACATCCACGATTGAGTGAAGATTATCCTCATTAAAGCTGGTGAGCCTCATTCAACCAGTTGAAAGGCCTTAAGAACACAACTTAAATTTTCCTAAGGAAGATAAAATTCTGCTTCAAGACTGCAACATGAGCTTCTGTCCAAGAGATTCTTGCCAGCCAGCCCTACAGATTTCTAACTTGTCAGTCCCCATAACTGTGTAACTAAGTGCCTTGAAATTTCTTTATATACATACATACAAATGTACTTCTTACTGATTTGTTTCTCAGGAGAACTCTGACTGATACACCTGGCAAAACCTCACTCCAGAGGAACTGAACCATCTGCCTTATCTGTGCTTGTATCTAACCAGAAGAATAATGCTGGGGTAGTCAGTAGTAATCACAAAACCAGGCTGACTGATATCACTTTAAATTCATGACTTCTAACTCTTACATGAACCATCAATATCTCTTACCAAACTGCTTTAAACACTCCCATCCCCCTCTGGCCATACCAATCTCACTGATAAAACAGACCCTGAGAGAAGATAAAAACCAAAAGGACATGCCTTCATCTTGCAGCCTCCAAACCCCCTTAGAAGAACACACAGCTTTTCCACATTTCCTATCTGACGGAGGAAACGTGTAACAAAGGCCAGTCTCTCTACTTGTGCCATCTCCTTCCCTGTATATTCTCCTCTTTACCCACTGAACCCCACATTTTTCTTACCTACCAACTCACTTCTCTGTTCCATTTCACAGACATACTAGAGAAACAGCATTTGCAAATTTTCATATAATCTGGAATCAGGGAAAGACTTGCTAACCATGGCATATAATTTAGAAGTCAGTAAAGACTAGTAAACTTAAAGAGAAAAAAGCATGACAAAACCATCATAAGCAAATTTAAAAGACAAACAGTAAACGGGAAAAATAATTCCAAGAAATTTCATACAGCTATTTCCTTATAAAAATAAATTCTACAAATCTAAGAGAACGAGTAACAAAGCAATAGAAACTTAGGCAAGGTTATGGATAGTACACAATAAAAATAACAATTACTAAGACACGCTAAGTCGTGTCCGACTCTGCAACTCCATGGACTGCAGCATGCCAGGATTCCCGGTCCCTCAGCAGTCTCTATCAAAATTATAAATGCACAGACACACTCTAACCTAGCAATTCCATTTCTGGAAGTGTATCCTACAGATTCCTATACAAGTGTGAAATTACGTATGCATAAAGTAACCCACTGCACCATGGCTTCCGATAGCAAAGTGTTGGAAACAATGCAAATGTGCCTCAGAAAGGGGCTACTTAAATAATGCTATACCTGTGTAACAGTGTCACTGGACTGTTCAATCTTCCCCAGAGTCTTGTGTGGAAGCCCTAGCCAACCCCTGCATAATACCCTAGGGCAATCAGGTTAACAAGAGGTCACGAGAATGGGGCCCCATGATGGCGTTAGTGTCACAAAAAGAGGAAGAGAGCAGAGCCCTCTCTCCATGTGAAGACACAGCTAGACGGTGACATCTGAAAGCCAGGAAGAGCTCTCACTAGGCACCAAACCTCTCAGCACCTTGACCCTAAACTTCCCGGCCTCTAGAACTGTGAGAAATAAACATTAGTTTTTTAAACCACCTAGTTTATGGTATTTTGTTACAGCAGCCAAAGCTAAAACAAGCGCTATGCAATGAAGGTGCTAAAAAAAAGAATAAGCTCGCTGTTTACGGACTGATAAGACTGAAATGAAATCATCTCTAAGCTAGACAGTTAAGCCAAAAACAAAAGGTGAAGGGTGTGTGCATGGTCTGCAACTTAAAAAATAGGGGAGGCAAGAGACATACATATGTAAGATACGCAATCTCCCACTGGCAACTGTGAAACCCACAGAGCTCCAAGAAATACAAGTTCCTTACGTTCAACACAAATCTATCTGGTATCAAACCTATTTGGCCAAAAATTCCACAAGACTACTTATAATTTTTATTTATCCTTACTATTTAATGCTTTCAATATAGAAATATTAATGTGCTTAATTATGGAATGGTACACTACCTCCTGCGAGTGATTCTAGATAACATACCAGAAGCACTAAATATTTTTTTCACAAGTCCTTCCTTCCTCCCCACCCCTAAAAAACCAAATTTTAATTCTGAAATACATACAGACAAAAGGTTTTGGAAAGGAATTATATGTCTGTATTATCTGCACACACATTAACAACCTTCGGAAGGATTCATGGGAAACAACACTGTCTCCACAGGAAGGAGTGGAGTGGCTCGGCTACAAGGAGTGGAAAGGAAACCTTCTGTTGTGTATCTATCTAAATCGCTGAATTCTGAATCAAATGATTATACTGCTTCGGCAAAAGATAAATAAAATGTAAATAAGATAAAATCACTAAGACTTAAATTCTCAACAGTAACAAAGCCAGATACTTTGGTTTTTTGCCTGAAAAGTGACTCCTGCTGCTGCTAAGTCACTTCAGTCGTGTCCGACTTTGTCTGACCCCATAGACGGCAGCCCACCAGGCTCCCCGTCCCTGAGATTCTCCAGGCAAGAACACTGGAGTGGGCTGCCACTGCCTTCTCCGAAAGTGACTCCTACTCACAGGGAAATCTATACAGTGGTAGCTTTCCTTTATCTCACTTTTGGTTGACCCAAATGGCATTTTAGAGAGAATCACCCTCTCAGAAGCAAGGCAGGGAATGGTGGGTTTCCACTCCCATTAATAGCTTTTAGGAAACAGCAATCTCCTGTTGTTTTTCACGCTTCATGCCAAACAAAGCAGGTGTGTGTGACTGTTTTTCTTTTCTAATGTTCTCATCAGTATGATGTGGCTTAGGCCACTGAGCAACACGTAGTAAAGCCACACTTACCAATAACAGAAAAAGGCTCAAGGAAGTGCTGCCAGCACACCCCTAACACTGCGTATTCAGAGCCGAACATGGGGGTCGGAGGACTCCAGGTAGCATGTGACTTGCATCTTTTCACATGCTTATTTTGCTGGTCTGTTTTGTTACAAAGTGGATTCGAGGTGACTACAAGGTAGGCCCTTTCTTCTGATTTGGATTTTAACTGACCTGTACCACACTCTCAACTGTAACCAGAAATTAGGAGAGAAGAAGTTTTGCTTTTTGTGGTTTATCTAGTCAGTATACTTTAAAAGGCAGGGCTAAAGATGTGTGGTTCAGAAGCCCCCAAATGCCCCAGCATCCAGCCAGCTCTGAAGCCTGACACCTAAAGAGATTCCCAATGAAATGCCTAAGGATACGTGGTTTGGCCCTAATTCTTGGTATTAGGAACTAAACGCGCTTATGTTTGTTCTTATCTCCCATAAAGTTACACTCACTGAAAGCAGAGACTAACTTCTACTTCCTGTGGCCCCCACAATCACTTAACCCTGATGTGGTATAGAGTGCCTTCTCAATAAATAACCGCGTGTGCAGAACGCATCACCTCACAGTCGCTGTCCCCAAGAAAGAACAAGAAATTTGGTCTACCAAAATAGCCACACAACCACCACACAGAAAACAGAGAAAAGGAAAACAGTACTTCCAGACGCTACCTAATAACCTCCAGAAAATGGTTAATGAACTATTGTGGTTACCCAGTCTCTAACAAATTTGCACTTTTCACACAGAATCAGAGATCTCAATAAGACTAAAAGATGTGACAGTGTTCCATTTTCTTCAAATGTGGGTACACGATAAAGTTATTCACAGAAGTTATTCCTTCAAGTATCTGTCAAAATAAACCTAGGAAAGCTTTGGCAATTCTCTACATGGGAAAGGTAAATGTGGCAAACTTTTCCTTTATTATTTGCTTTGGGAACATTTCCAAATGTTAAGGCAGAGAGGATTACTGATCCAAATGTGAAACCATTTCAGAATTCACATTAGGATAGACTTGGTACTGATGACTGTCCTGGCAGGGCAGTGATGGAGATACACGGGACAGACCTGCGACACGGCAGGAGAGAGGGGTCGGCGGGTTCAGAGAGCAACCTGCAAACACACGCACTACCATGTGGGAAAAGGCTGCCAGCGGGGCCTGCTGGGAGAGGCAGGGGGCGCAAACTCTGCTCCCCGACAACATAGAGGGGCGGGGCGGAGGCTCAAGAGGAAGGGGACGTCTGTGCACCTATGGCTGATTCATGCTGATGCATGACAGAAAGCAACACAATACTGTACAGCAATTAACCTCCAATAAAAAAGCAAAACTTAAAAAAAAAAGGACACGATAAAATTTTAACTAAAATCCCAGAGACTCATCAGAGGAGGGGAAAGAAACTGGTGTATTCTGGAGAATCTGACTGGATACTGTAAATCAAATTGGTTTTAAATTTACTTGGCATTTTAAATTTGCTCCAAGTTAATAATTAGTGATAACAATAGCTAAAATGCCCTTAATACTTGAATCTAGTCTTCCAGGTACTGTACACGCAGTACCTTATTTAAATCTCACAGACCTATGAGATTATGTGCTATTACTATTCTCATTTGACAGATAATATATACAGGTCAGGAAGCAACAGTTAGAACTGGACATGGAACAACAGACTGGTTCCAAATAGGAAAAGGAGTACATCAAGGCTGTATATTGTCACCCTGTTTATTTAACTTCTATGCAGAGTACATCATGAGAAACGCTGGGCTGGAAGAAACACAAGCTGGAATCAAGATTTCTGGGAGAAATATCAATAACCTCAGATATGCAGATGACACCACCCTTATGGCAGAAAGGGAAGAGGAACTCAAAAGCCTTTTGATGAAAATGAAAGAGAGTGAAAAAGTTGGCTTAAAGCTCAACATTCAGAAAACTAAGATCATGGCATCTGGTCCCATCACTTCATGGGAAATAGATGGGGAAACAGTGGAAACAGTGTCAGACTTTATTTTTTGGAGCTCCAAAATCACTACAGATGGTGATTGCAGCCATGAAATTAAAAGATGCTTGCTCCTTGGAAGGAAAGTTATGACCAACCTAGTTGGCATATTAAAAAACAGAGACATTACTTTGCCAACAAAGTAGCAAGGCTATAGTTTTTCCAGTGGTCATGTATGGATGCCAGAGTTGGACTGTGAAGAAAGCTGAGCGCCAAAGAATTGATGCTTTTGAACTGTGGTGTTGGAGAAGACTCTTGAGAGTCCCTTGGACTGCAAGAAGATCCAACCAGTCCATTCTGAAGGAGATCAGCCCTGGGATTTCTTTGGAAGGAATGATGCTAAAGCTGAAACTGCAGTACTCTGGCCACCTCATGTGAAGAGTTGACTCATTGGAAAAGACTCTGATGCTGGGAGGGATTGGGAGCAGGAGGAGAAGGGGACGACCAAGGATGAGATGGCTGGATGGCATCACGGACTCGATGGACGTGACTCTGAGTGAACTCCAGGAGTTGGTGATGGACAGGGAGGCCTGGTGTGCTGCGATTCATGGGGTCGCAAAGTGTCTGACATGACTGAGCAACTGAACTGAAGTGAATGCTACATATCCAGAAATGTTCCATAAACGGAACTAGCCTATGACATATAGCTAGTTAGATCTAGAGTATGGATTGGAACTCAGGGCTGACGCTAAAGTTCACGCTAGCAACCACAACTAAGTTTGAACACCTTAACATTCTAAAACATTGATTAGATTTTAACTGAATCCGATGCACCACAAAGGTCTATGGAATGGAGACATATATCAATATTTGTGCTATATTTGTTATACAACCCACCACCCTGAAAAAGAATGGCAGTTAATAAATCTCTAAAAGGCCTTATACATATACACTGCTACTGCCAAGTCACTGGTCGCGTCCGACTCTGTTCGGTCCCTGAGTAGTCGGCAGCCCCCCAGGCCCCCCCGTCCCTGGGATTCTCCAGGCAAGAGCACTGGAGGGGGGGCCACTGCCTTCTCCATACATATACAGACTCGCACATAATTTTAAAAACTAGATTTCAATGAAATCTGGCCTTCCAGGACTGTTCGTTTGGGAGAAGCCTCATAATCTTTTAAGAGAACATAAATTCACTGTTTAGATATGCCTTAAGTTCTATTCATAATCATAAGCTTCTTGAGGCTAATAAACTCTTCTTTTTCACATTTTCCACAAAGTATCTGAAAGCACAAAGTCTCATTAGTAAGCTCGGTGCTACGAAATGAATAAAATATACCATCCAAAGAATTCCTGGGGCTTTCCAGGTGTGCAGTGGTAAAGAATCTGCCTGCCAAAGCAGACACCGGTTCGATCCCAGGGTAGGGAAGATTCCCTGGAGTAGCAAATGGCAACCCACTCCAGTATTCTTGCCTGGAAAATTCCATGGACACAGAAGCCTGGCAAGCTACACTTCATGAGGTTGCAAAGAGTCGGACATGACTGAGTACGAGGACGAAAGAACTCCTGGCTTCCAGTGAGGCTTTATAGTTGATATGTAAGTAAAAATATTATAGAAAATATTGTTTCAATTAATTTTCTCTGCTTCTATACATTACAAAGTCTAAGTTTCATTGTTGTTCTTGACACAGGATTTTGGATCACCCAAGAAGGACTCTTTTGTCCCAGTAGGTTTTCTAAAGAACCAACTATCTGGGGAATAACCTTTCTATTTAAAAAAAAAGTTCCAACAGCCTCAGTTTACAGTTCTAACCAAAAAGATAAGCCACGTGTCTACAGCTCTAGGGCTTGTTGACGACAAAGTTCAGATGACAGAACTGAGAAGGGAACCTAGATCTGATTCCTGGAAATGTCTATTTCTACCTGTTGCTCTGATTCACAGAAGTAAGGGCAGCTTACTTTAATAAGCTCCTGTCACCTTTTCAGCAGCAAAGTTTGTTGACTCAGAACTCATTTGTGAAATCAAAGTTCAAGCTAGTCTGCATTAGAGCAAGAAGACAAAGCTACTAAATCCTGACGTCAAGAACCCATGACTAAGACAGTAAGCATCACAGCTCACAGAAATGGGCACATGACTTCTATCTAAAGCTGTGCGCCCATAATGACGTCCCTGAGCTGCATGAATCAGTGCGACTACTATCCATACTACTGACTCGAGCAGAGATCTCTAGAGAGCTGGCATCTTAACATCAGACATTACTTTATACACGTGCAACAATGCACCTCAATTACTGGATGACTCAAATATGTCAGAACTCAACTCACTGACAAAGTGAAGACATTAAGAATCAGGCTTCTATTCAACAAGCTTTTAATTGCAACTAGGATGATTTGTGACTAGTCACTTAATAAATTACTTCAAGCTGTTTCACTGAGCACTGAGCACCATCACAAGGCTATTTCCATCATATCAGGCACTGGGCAAACAGCTAAGATTCCAACTTCATTAATTTTGGTAGCTGCTGCTGCTGCTGCTAAGTCGCTTCAGTCGTGTCGTTACTCTTAAACTAATTTCCTTCCAAGCGACCTTTCTCCTAGGATATAAAGGATATAGTTTTTTCCTCTTCCAGGAGAATTAAAAGGAGCCCTTTTCAAATTCATTAACGGAATATACTTATTATCAGAGTCAGTGCTACCTCTTCCTTGAAAGATAGTGTGAAGTGTAATAAGGAGGAACTGCTATGGAGTACAGGGGGTCCTGAAAAAGTTATTTTTTAAAGCCAACAGAATTTAGAAAGCCAAGTAAGTATCGCATGACTGTGAGGATCTATATCAGTCAACATTACTGAAATCTGACATATTAACTAGGCAAAGCAATAAAGCTTAGTGTCTCAAAATTTTCATCCTTTATGCTAATAAAGTGTCATTTCATGTCTTTATTTGTTCTCTAAATCAGAGAATAAGTTCCCTTCAAATTCTTTTATATCCAAAGCAAATGCTAAGATATACTAAGTGGAAAAGAGATGTAATGTGGATAAATTAATATTATTTTCAGTTTTAGGCCCATATGCCTCACCAATAGTATTAGTACAATGAAGAGTTTCGAATTAAACATTTCTAACAAAAACTTTTATGCAATTTGTTTCCTTTATTTCACCTTTTCTGCTTAAAAGGGTATTTAGAAACTTTTCAAGTAATATTCACAATCATTACAGACCCTGTTGAAATATCACTGTGTGTCTGTGTGTCCTTATCACACACAGAGACACACACATATTTTAAAAAGTATTTTAGACACGGTTTAATTTTAAGATAGTCAATGGGTTAGAAGTAATAGGAAAAAAATTAATACTGAAGTGATTCAAAAGGCCCTATTTTCATGACAGATATATGAATTGATCATTTAGTCATCTGGAAGTGAGTTTGCTTGAGGCTTCCAAAACTATACAGAGAACATTAAAATGTTTTTGTTAAGGCTTGAATTTAGATGTTATGAGCTCTAAAGAGCTTTTCATCAATCTGATTTTCATTGAACACTTACTATATTCCAGGCTAGGTGTTAAGAGACACAGATGCAAGACAGGCCTGTCCTCAAGGAAGTCACATTTTGATTGCTTGTTACTCAGGTACACACTATAAACGTTCTCTCACAGCATCTGACCTCTTAACCCACAACAAGGGATTCTGAAGTATTACAAATGACTGTAAGGAAATACATAAAAGCTGTTGTACGTTCAGACCAAATGCAACCTTACTTCTTAACAAGTATAATGTTACACTAGAAATTCCAGATATACTAGTAAAAAACAGTAAAATGACCCAAAGCATAACTATACCTTCTTTAACACACATCACTTATACAATCGTCTAATTTAAAGGTACATCTGTTATAGTTCAAAGTATTTTCTTCCATTAGAGAGTATTTCTCTTTGCCCTCAAACTCCATCTGGGTACAATACTGAACAGTTCCTGAATGAATGAATGAAACAAACAGATGTTCTAATTACCAAAGAGGTACTTGCTAGATGCTTTTCTTAAAACACAATGGGCTGACAGACTAGAATTCTGCTAGAAAGATCAGTGAGTTTCAGGGGCAAAAACAGTAAAGACTGGACATTATCTGATACCGTCCAGACAGCATGTCATTAAGTTAGTTCACAGTAAACATATGATGGGAAACTTTCAGAAATTAAGTGTTCATCACAGGACTTCAGAGCAGACTTGGCTCCCATCGAAGGACCGGGAACACAAGCGCAAGACAAAGAGAAGGGAGGGTGGGGTGAAAAAGTCAAAAGGTCGCCACCGAGTGACCCTCCAGAGAAATGCGCGCTGGCCACCGAAGCTCGCGCCGAGCTTGCCCGACACCTCCTGCCCAAGCCTCGAGCCGCAGCTCTTCCTCCAAGCCGGGCGCTGCAGGCCAGTCCAGCCTCCTTCGGCACCGCCGCCTGCGTTCGCGCAGAACATCAGCACAAAGAAACCGCCGAGCAACAAAACGCTGGCCCCGCGGGCGCCGGGCGGGCGTCGCGACCCGGCCACCGGGGCGCCCTTCGCGGGTCCCCGCCGCCGGGAGAGGCGGCCGGGGAGCAGCGGGCCGACAGGCGCCTCCGTCCAGACCTTCGCCGAAGTGTTTCACAACTTGCCGCCCGCCGCCCGCTCCATTTTCCGCTCCCGACGCGGGCGCCGGCCCCGCGCGAGCACCGACGGGCGGAGCTGGGGCCGAGCGGCGGCCGGGACGCGCCCGCGGCCCGCGGCCCGCGCCCCCGCGCCGGCCCCGCCGCCTCGGCCGCTATTGTTCCCGCGCCGCCCCCGCCCGCCTTCCCGGGAGGGGGTCACGGCGGAGCGAAGGCGGCGGCGGCGGCGGCACAATAACATAAACACGGCGCGCCCGCCGGCCGCCCGGCCCTGCGGCACTTGCCGCACTCACCCGGCAGCGCAGCGAACGGCGACGGGAAAGCCCGGCGGCGGGGGCCGGCGCCGTCTCGGCGGGCTCCGCAGCCGTTACCCAGCGCGGCTCGCGGCTCGCCGATCCGGGCCGCGGCGTCCGGCCTCCGCCGCTCCGCTGAGTAACAGGGACGCGGGCCGTCACCGCGCACGCCGCACGTCATCGCGCCGGGCCCCGCCCCCGCGCCGGGCCCCGCCCCCGCGCCTCGCGAGCGGCCCAAGGGGCGGGGCAGCCCGGGGGCCCGGATTGCGGGGGCGGGGCCCGCGGCCCGGGGGCGGGGCTACTGAGGGCACGGGCGGGCGTGCGGAGGTCGCCTGGAGGCGGAGCTACGGGAAGAGTCTCCAGGGCGGGGGGTGGCGGAGTGCCGGCCGGGGCGGGGAGTTGCTCCCGGCGCGTGGCGGCGCGTGGCCTGAGTGCCCCGCAGCTGGATGGGGGCGGTCCGCTAGTCCCAGCCGAGGCCTCTGGGGCTCCTTGCCCCAGAGCTTGAAGGTCAGGTGCGCTTAAGCCAGACCCGCCCGGGAGTCTGGCACTGTGGCTAGGGCTCATCCTGACGGACGGAAAGCTCTTTACCATGACTGACAGTTCGGAGGACACCTGCCTCGGGCCCTGCAACCCTCAAGCAAATATTCTCTTAAGCCACTTGGAAAAGCCTGCCTCCTGTTTTCCCTAAATCCACTTCCTAAAGAAGTCACTTGCATTATCCTGTTTGTCTCGGCCCCACAAGGCGTGTATATGTTAGTTAGAGAAGTGACAAATTGGCAAGCCCTTAAATATCCGGCGGGGGGGAAGATGTCTAAATTACATACATGTTTGCAATAGAATGCACTTTAGAAGTTTAAATAACATGTGTTCGAGGGATTCTTAACGACACAGGAAAATGTTCATCATACTTCATTAAGAGAAAGAAGCAAATCTATTATACGGAGAGAGAATGATCCTACTTATATACGACACATACATAGAAAAAAACTTGAAACGTGGCAAATTATTTTAACAACCTAGACAGCATATTGAAAAGCAGACACATTACTTTGCCGACCAAAGTCTGTCTAGTCAAAGCTATGGTTTTTCCAGTAGTCATGTATGGATGTGAGAGTTGGACTATAAAGAAAGCAGAGCACCAAAGCATTGATGCTTTTAAACTGTGGTGTTGGAGAAGACTCTTGAGAGTTCGCTGGACTGCGAGGAGATCCAACCAGTCCATCCTAAAAGAAATCAGTCCTGAATATTCATTGGAAGGACTGATGCTGAAGCTGAAACTCCAATACTTTGGCCACCTCATGTGAAGAGCTGACTCATTTGAAAAGACCCTGATGCTAGGAAAGATTGAAGGCAGGAGGAGAAGAGGATGACAGAAGATGAGATGGTTGGATGGTATCACCGACCCGATGGACATGAGTTGAGCAAGCTCCAGGAGTTGGTGATGGACAGGGAACCCTGGCATGCTGCAGTCCATGGGATTGCAGAGTTGGACGTGACTGAGTGACTGAACTGAATTGATTTTAATAGTACTTCATCATTGGACTGTGAATTGGTTTTCTTTTATATTTTAAGTATTCCCCCATGGTTTCCAAATTGTGTTCATAATCAGAAAAAAAGTATACTACTTTAGTAATGAATAATACAAATTTATTGAATAAAGGAGTGAATTCAGGTAGACTGTCTTCCATGTCATGTTGGGCTGGCCTGTTTCCAGTGATTCTGAAATGAAACATAAATTTTGTTCAGTCTCTCCCTAATTCCTCCCTCTCTCTCAGGCTTCTTTATTTCCTTCCTTCCTTTATTTCTCAAATAAATATTTATCACATGCCCATTCTGTGCCAAGTACTTTGCTAACACTGGAAATAGGATGGAGCTTACAGACTTAATCATTATAATATAGAAATAATAACAGTAAACAAATGCAAAGTGATCACTGCATTATAATACAAAATGATATGGATGCATATTATTATGGAACCAGTTGATGAAATTAATAAAGCCAGGAAAGTCTTCCTTGAGGAACTGCCTCTTGAACTGAGAACAGATTCAACCAGGCAAAAAATATTTGTTTCAGACAGAGGTAATTTAGTGTGCAAGAGTCATGTGATGACAGGGAGCAGGGTGAGTTTGATAAATTGAGGAAGAGACCAGTGCTACTGGAAAAGCAAGGAAGAAGAAGCTATGAGACAGTGTTTGAAAGATTATAAAAGAACCAGCCCTAGTCCAGCCATACTGCTCATGCTGAAAATCTTGTCTTTATCCTAAGTGCAATGGGAAGCACCTGGCATGCTGTACCAAGGTGCGTGGCATGCTCAGAGTGGCATCTTGAGAAGATTACTTGTTGCAAAGAGGCCAGGTAGACACAGGAGTAGTCTAGACGGCAGGTGGTGGAGCCTTGCTCTAGGGTGGCGATCATGGAAACAGTAAAAGGACCCTCTAGGAGATCCAATACACAGAACTTGGTGATGGATTTAGGTGGGCAGTGAAAGGGAGTTATTATGGAAAAGTCATAAGTTTTTTGCATGTGGCCAAAGACAGGATGTGTGTGCTGGTTCACTGAGATGGGAATCTTGGAAGAGAACAGCAGGTGCTTGGAAAGATTGTGAGAGCAAATAGTTTGAAGGTTTTGATCTGTGCCAAAGAGATGCCAGGTTGGAAGGTGGTATTCAGAGCTGGGATCAGGTGGATAAGAGAAGAATCACTGGCAGATAATGACGACTTAAAGCCTTGAGGGTGGATCAGTTAGCCTAGGCCTGAGTGAGAAAAGGAACTGAACGAGAAGAAAACATGGCTTGGAGCCAGGCTTGAGGAACCTCAGCAATGAATTAATACAAAAAAGACGAGCCTGAGAAAGAGCTCCCAAGAGGAAGAAGGAAAACCAGGGGAGAAGGATTCAGGAAGGAGTGATCAGTAATATCAAGCATAAGAGAAAGCTTAAAATCCTGGAGTACTTAGATCCAGAAGTAGTTTGAAGTGGGCTAAGGACTGAATGGGAGATTGAAAATGGAGATGGTGGGTAATGATGAGCCAGGAAGTGAAGGAAGACACACGCATATTTACATCTGGTAGGAAGACTGTTAGGAGGGAAAGGTGGAACAGAGGGAAAAAGCGTGAGTGTCAGTTTCCTGGCAGAGCGGGGTGAAGGAAAGGGTGGAGGATATGAGACTGGACAGGTAGGAGGACGTATTGGCAGACAATAGGGACGCCTGGAGGCAGCAAAGGACAAAATAGTCAGCACAGGTGTGAAGTGAGTGTTGCAGAACAGAGCTCCCAGCCTTCATACCTAGTTCTATAATGCTGTTAACAGCCTCTCTTTCCACAGGAAGAGCTTCTGTTTAAGCCTCAGCCTTCCACCGTCAGCTTCCACTTATCTACATCTAGAAGAACACATCCTGCGTGTTTATATACGTATATGTGCATGTGTGTGATTTCAGGAGGCATGTCACTGTTTGTGATCGAATGTTCTCATCTTTGATAGTTTGCAAATTCAAAATCCTTTCCGTAACCCAGACATGGCTCTGGGCCTCCTTCTTCCTTCTCATGGCATTCTTCTTTGTTACCTGGTTGTAGTTCCTTGTGAACCTATTGAGGGCTGACTCAGTAAAAGAAGAGCTGAGGAATTGTTTCATTGGCTCTTTAATAAAGTTCTATCCCTGCCTGCCACAGCTTAGGTATACCTGTACTAAACTGCCCTTTTGCCATCCACATCCAGCTTTGAAGGTAGTCAATATTTATCCCCTGGAGAAAAAAAAAAAGGGAATTGAGTGGGAGGGAAAGAATAGGTCATTGAAGTCTTGTAACAATAAATAAAATCCCTGCTGTTGTTTAAATATATATTTAGGAAGAAGACTTTTCATCAGGTGGCTCAACAGGATTCTGTGCCTCATTTACAAATTCTTTCACCTGTATTTCCTCTGCTGCTGCTGCTAAATCGCTTCAGTCGTGTCTGACTCTGTGCGACCCCATAGACAGCAGCCCACCAGGCTCCACTGTCGCTGGGATTCTCCAGGCAAGAACACTGGAGCGGGTTGCCATTTCCTTCTCCAGTGCATGAAAGTGAAAGCGAAGTCGCTCAGTCATGTCCGACTCTTCAAGACCCCATGGACTGCAGCCCACCAGGCTCCTCCGCATAAAATTTGTCATTTGTACTGCAGAAAATTCATCTAGGTCCCATGGTAGAGAGAAGAGAGCCATTCACTACGGGCCCCTCTCCCTTGACAGCTTTAGGGAGGACACATCGCCCTTGCGCCTCTGTCTCCATCTCTGTCTCTGCATCCATTTCTGCTTTCATCTCCATCACCACCTTTATGGCTCCTTCCCTTGCCCCTCAGATGTAAACCTGGAATGCATGTGAGATTGGCTTGCATTCAGAAAATGACCTTTTCATAGGGAGACTCCTTTGAATTCCCAACTTCTGCCAAAAGTTCTACACATTTCCAGCTAAATTTAGAAAGGCTTTTTGTAGTGTTATTGGCTAGCAAGAAGGAGATTCTGGGCATCCCTGTAGAGTTAAGAGTCACTGTCTTCAGGTGGCAGGATTTTGAGCCCCCTGCAAAGCAGAAGTGTTGCTGAGAGAGGTGTTTACTGTGACCTCCTTGGCAGAGGCCTCTGGCCAGGATTCGTCTCCAGTCCCTGACTCCAGGGGTGATCTAGAGTCCTCCAGTGGTCCTGAAACGATGTTATTGTTTCTAGAAAGCAGAGGGTAAGAGACCATCTGGTAAAGGAATGTCAACAGCTCCTTTATCCTGTCCCTAAGCAGATTGCCATACAAAAACATTTCTGCTTCTCTGGGGTAGGTTTCATTGCCCCTCATGCCCAAACTAGCAAGATTCATTCTCAGCTGCATCAGCCTTCCAGCTTGAGGCTTATTATGGATCTAAGAAGAGGGCAGAGGGGAGGAGAGTTTCTGTGTGGGGGGAGGCAGAGGGCAATGCCATAAGCCTTCAAGGTATGGACCATTTAAATGAAAGACAGCTACACAGGGAAGAAAGTGGGAATTCCTTCCTGAATCTAAGACAGTTTATGCTCCAACTGGTGCTTGACAGATAAACAATCCAGCATAAATAGGGGAGAAAATTATTTCTGGAGGTGCTAAACCACACAAAGCCTGGATAAGGTCTCAGACCCAGCCTACTTTCCTTACCCTTCACAGTGTTCTATTTCCGTGTAAAGTCAAAGTGTGGTTGGTAAATGTCCACCTGTGCAGAGCAGAGAGCAGGCCTCCCCTTCCCTTGGAATCAGCAGGAACAATAGGGATGTCACAGGTAAACTGCTCAAAGGCAGGACCATGGCATGAGGTTCTATCACCAAGCAATGAAGCAAGGCTGTGTCCACAAAGAGACGAGGATCACCCTATCTGGATCCTCTTGTGCACATTCTTAGAGAAGATGGGACCAACCTGATACATTTAAATACATGGCTCATTCTACCCTCCCAGAGGGGTGGGCATCAGGATCCTGGAGGCAGAATTCCCCACTGTGTCAGAGGCCAGCAGCCCTGAGAGGGAGGCTGGATGGGGCTGGAAGAAGCAAGCCAAAGAGCAAACCAAACATTAGGAGCTAGCTTGTGGGGCAAAGATTTTAACCACAAAAGGAAAAAAAAAAAAACTGCACAGAAACGAAATTCCCCTGAAGAGACTATCCAAGGCGCTAGACTTCCCTTCACCCCAATCAGTGCTCTAAGGCTTCTAGATCTGAGGGAGGAAGTAGAAGAGCGCCAAGTAAATAGCAAGTTCAAGGATTTTTGACTGGTATTCAGTTGCAATCGAAAGTCACGTTTCAAAATGGTGTGTGTGGGAGGGGGTGGGGTGAGTGTGCTCAGTTGCGTCCAACTCTTTGCAGTCCCATGGATTGGAGCCCACCAGGCTCCTGTGTCCATGGAATTTTCCAGGAAAGAATACTGGGGTGGGTTGCCATTTCCTGCTCCAGGGAGTCTTCCTGACCCACGGATTGAACCCGCATCTCTTGTGTCTCCTGCATTGGGAGGTGATTTTTTTTTTTTTTTTAAAAAAAAAAAAACTGCACAGAAACGAAATTCCCCTGAAGAGACTATCCAAGGCGCTAGACTTCCCTTCACCCCAATCAGTGCTCTAAGGCTTCTAGATCTGAGGGAGGAAGTAGAAGAGCGCCAAGTAAATAGCAAGTTCAAGGATTTTTGACTGGTATTCAGTTGCAATCGAAAGTCACGTTTCAAAATGGTGTGTGTGGGAGGGGGTGGGGTGAGTGTGCTCAGTTGCGTCCAACTCTTTGCAGTCCCATGGATTGGAGCCCACCAGGCTCCTGTGTCCATGGAATTTTCCAGGAAAGAATACTGGGGTGGGTTGCCATTTCCTGCTCCAGGGAGTCTTCCTGACCCACGGATTGAACCCGCATCTCTTGTGTCTCCTGCATTGGGAGGTGATTTTTTTTTTTTTTTTAACCACTGAGTCACCTGGGAAATCCCTCAAAATGGCATAATGGTGGATATTTCTGTAGAATCTTTCTCAACTCAGAGAAAAAAGGACAACACTCGGAGGGAGTGTCCAGGAGCTGGGGTTTTCCTGAGCATGTTGGATGAAAGGGTGGAGAGCAAGGAAATTGAAAAGTATTCCTGGCAAGATGAGGATAAGGGCTGTAGGGTGCAGGCTGGGCAAGAGGCACAGTGAGGCAAGGAGTATGGTGAGGCCGGTAGAGGACAGATAGACGGGAGCAGAATTCACACAAGGAGCAAGGGTCTGCAGTGCTTCAGGACTGAGAATGGCTGTCAGTGTGCCCGTGGGCATGCCTGAGGGAGCTGGCCAGGGAGGAATTAGATGAGGCAATGCAGTTTCAGTTTCTGACACGGAGCAGCCCCTAGGCACGTTCACCACTGTGAATGGTTGATCTGAAGCAGAGCTAAAAATCACTCATAAAGTGAGTAGACAAGGAACCGCTAGTCTTTGTGTTGGACAGGTCGAACTAGGTGTCCCCGATCGTCCAGGATGGGCCCAGCTTACACCTGTTTCCCTAGTGTATTTATTAACAGCACTTCCCATACTCTCAAATACGTTCTTTTAAGTTTGAATGATGATTAATTTCCACAGCAGCGGCAGTGGAGGCAGCAAGGAACACGGCCCAGGAGTGCGGAGAGGATCTGCATGGGGGCAGGGCTGGGGCCCCAGGGAGGGGCACCTTCCCGTCAGTCTCCAGAGCACCTCCCTGGGGAATCTGCACACGGGTGAATTCTTTGACTTGAACTCAAGGACAGAAGGCTTCCCAGGTGGCTCAGTAGTAAAAAATCCACCTGCCAGTGCAGGAGACACAAGAGACACGGGTTCGATCCCTGGGTCAGGAAAACATCGTGATGCAGGAAACGGCATGGAGAAGGAAATGGCAACCCACTCCAGCATTCTTGCCTGGAGAATCCCCATGGACAGAGGAGCCTGGCTGGCTACAGTCCATAAAGTCACAAACAGCTGGACACAACTGGGTGCGCGTGTACACGCACCGTGACAGGCTCTGCTGTCCTCATGGGACTTTGTTAGCTATAAACTGTCCTTTTTTAGAAAATACAGATGCGACATAGACATTGCAGTAAATCGTATCATGTTATTATTAGAGTTCTTCAAAAAGTTTAGAATACCTGGTTTTGAAAACTGCTGTGACATGGCAAAGCAAATATCTATAGGCTTAGAAATTAAGGTTAAGGGTTGTTTTGTTCAATGAAAATGAATACCATTTTCATATGAAACTACAGATGAACCAATTATTAATGAGGAAGACAATTTTAAAATTGATTTTTCCTTGTAATTAATGATACAGCAATAATGCACAAATAGCTGTTTTAAATTACACACAAATCGTGAAGCAGCTTTTCATTTCTTGTTCAACTTTGCACAAGTTACAGAAGGTATCAGGAAATATTAAAATGACATTGCATAAATTTACATTTAAAACTGTAAGACATAAAACAGAGTTAAATTTTCTTTTAGAAAAAATATTCTTTAATAATCATCATTTCCAAATGCACTAAAATTTCTATTTTAAAATAATTTCTCAGAAATTTATCCTGATATTACCACAGCCTATAAAATACCACAGCACCAATGGCTGTTGCATCCATAGAAAGATCCTTCTCAAAAAATTTATTTTTATTTTTGGCTACGTCATGTGGTTTGCACGATCTTAGTTCCCCGACTAGGGATTGAACCATGGGCTGTAGAGGTGAAAGTCCAGAATCCTAACCACTAGGCACCAGGGAACTTTCCTCAAATTTAAAATTATAGAAAATTATTTATCTTCACTTGCCAAGGGTGACTGATGTCATTTTCAATTATATCAATTGAAAGTTGATTTTCAGAAAGTTGTTTATAAATTTTGATTACCTGACAAGTGAATTTGCAGAAAAGTGAGTCAGAAAATTATGATCAATCAAGAACCATAATAGCAAAGTATTATATTATTATAAAAATTATGACACCAAAGGTAATTAATATGAACTAATATCGAATTACAACAGCAAAAATGCAATCTTTTCTTTGTAATTTGTAGGTTTATGCTGTTGCTCAGGGATCATTATTGTTGTGGTGGTGCAGTCACTGAGTGGTGTCCAGCTCTTTGAGGCCCCATGGACTGCAGCACGCAAGGCTCCTCTATCCATTAACCCTTGCGGTTTGCTCAAATTCATGTCCACTGAGTTGGTGATGCTACGTAGTCATCTCATCCTCTGCCACACTCTTCTCCTTTCACCTTCAGTCTTTCCCAGCATCAGGGTCTTTTCCAAGGAGTCAGCTCTTCCCAGCAGGTAGCCAAAGTATTGTAACTTCAACAACAGTCCTCCCAGTGAATATTCAGGATTGATTTCCTTTAGGATCGACTGGCCTGATGTCCTTCAAGTCCAGGGGACTCTCAGGAGTCTTCTCCAGCATCACAATTCAGTAAGTAGTAAACTACTTTAAAGGGAAAAACTTTGTATTTTAGTACCTTTAATGACGCGCTTTCCTGGTGGCTCAGTCGACAGAGACTCTGCCTGCAATGCGGTAGGCCTGGTGGGCTACAGTCCATGGGGTCGCAAGAACTGGACACGACTTAGCACCTGAACTGTCACCACCACCTTTAATGATGCATTCTTTCCTGCTTTTTGAAAAAGGGGCCTCCTGTTCTCATTTTGCACTGGCAATTATATAGTTGGCCCTGCCTTGGGCATTGAATTTACCCAGACTGACTGTATTGTATGGCATAGAAACATTTCCAAATACCTCGGGAATGTCAGGAAATATGGAAGGGGCAGAAGGAAGGCTTGGCAAAGAAATAGTAGGCCTCTCAAAACAGGAGGGCCTGGGCCATGAGAAATAAGAGCTTGCGCTTGCCATGAGGACCGAAAAGGCAGCCGTGTCTTCAGGGAGGTCAGGGGTGGTCAAGGTAAGGAGGTTAAAGAAACGTCCCTATGGAATCCCTTGGCGGGGGTGGGGGGGCCGTTGTTGATTGGTCTGTTTCCACGCAGCAAGGTTCAAGAGAAGGTAGAGTCAGGGGCAAGGAACTCTTCTCAAGAAGGGGGTTGTAAGCGGGGGCTGCCTTCCCCTTCAAGGAGGTTAACTTTAATTCTGTTAAGATTTGCACAAAGCGTTTGCATTATTTGTTTGTGCCAGCCAAGATCCCCACAGGAAATAGCCCCACTCAAATGGGGTAATTAAGGAGAGTTTAATAAGGGCTGTCTCCAGAGGAGTGGGAAGGGTTAAAGGGCACCACCAGGAGGCGATGCAGTGTCTTGGGGCTGCCAACAACCCGGGAGCCGGAAACACACCTGGTCTCGAGCGGGGAGGAGAAGCAGTGGGTTCAGCGCCAATCCAGGGCAGTGAGAGGAAAGAGCCACTTGGCAGGAGCTGTGGTCTGCGGTGACAGGAGCTGTGGTCTGCGGTAGAAGTATACAGACAACCCTCAGCACAGAAGCAGAGAGGGAATGAGCGCCCTGACTTCTCATCTTCTGCCTCCTACCATCGCGCATCGCCTCCCATTGGCCAAACAGCCCCAGGCAGAAGGCCCGGGGGCCCACTGAGCAGTCCACACAGAGGAGTCCCTCCCGCCCCGCTCAGAGCACAGCGCAGGTGGGAGGGTGGAGACTGGATCTGCTGGGAGAAGGCGTTCTGCTCAGGATACCTGTATGTGGCATATGTGTTTCTTGTTGTTGTCTAGTCGCTAAAGGAACGTCGCTCAGTCGTGTCCGACTCTTTTGCAACCCCATGGAGTCTGCCAGGCTCCTCTGTCCATGGGCTCTCCCAGGCAAGAATACTGGAGTGGGTTGCCATTTCCTTCTCCAGGGGATCTTCCCGACCCAGGGATGGAACTCACGTCTCCTGCATTGGCAGGTGGATTCTCTACCACTGAACCAGCATGGAAGCCCATCCATTCTATGCATTCCACATGTATTACATAGGATATCTATCATCTATATGATATCACATCATATTTTATATATTATAATCTTGTCCAAGGATAGAGGGAAATAGACATCAACACACACACATACACACAGACACACACATATACACACACTCACAATATGTGTTAGTCACTCAGTCGTGTCTGACTCTTTGCAACCTCATGGACTGTAGCCTGCCAGGCTCCTCTGTCCATGGAATTCTCCAGGCAAGAATGCTGGAATGCGTTGCCATGCCCTTCTCCAATATATATATATAAAATTACATGTCAATACATACATATTATAGAAGAAACAGCCAAATTAGAATTTGGAAAGTATAGAAAAATTATAACAAAAATTTATCACTTGCTAATAATTGCTCACATATTTCTGATTCTTCAAAACTCTGTGACTATAAAGCTAGCCAGAAAGAAGGGTGCTTTCTAATTTTCTTGGCTACACTTCCCCTGGGGCAGGCAGGAGCAACCAAGGACCTGAGTTCCCATGGAGAAGAGGAGGCAGCTTCTGGCTGTGTGTGTGTGTGTGTGTGTATTTAGGGTGGAGGTACAGGGCAGAGACCTGGGTCAGATGCCAGGGTTTTAGGGTGGAGGCTGATAGTGTAATCTCCTTCTTGCTCTGTTTAAATGGATCCACGTTTGAACATGATCTCACTGGCCTGGAGCCAGGTGTGAAAGGTGTGGACTAGCCCACCTGTCCCCTGCAGGTACTAAAGGAGGGCGGTGGTGCAGTAGAGAAAACATCTACAAACTGCGTAGCCTGAGGTGGAGATAGGACATTCTCGCTGTCCCAGGGACTTGACGCCTTTGGCTGGACTTGTCAAGGAACCTACTCATTCTCCAGCTCCTCCAGCTCCTAGTCATTCTCTCCAACCTGATTCTATCCCGCCGCATGCAAAATGCCAGGAATCTCACCTTCCCTCCTCACCCTGTGCCCTTCAGATCTTCTACCTCGTCTTACCTTTCTTTGCTCCCCCAACCAACTGAAGACTCCTAAGGGGGCTCTGACGTCAGTAACAGACAGATCTTGTCATTCCTGGGTCCTGCTCCAAGACACTCTGGTTTTAAGAGATGAATCTTTAAAAGGAAATTTTCCAATATTTCTAAACAGAGTTCCTCTCTTAGAACTCACTGGATGTACCAGGCAAAAGTTCACATCAAGAAAATACTGAGGCCCCAAGACCTTAGTATTTGGTCAAATTCCTCCAGTCTCCGGGGATCCCAGAATATCTCTTTGGCCTGCTTATGAGTTGCTGACCTCTGTACTCCATCATTTCCCCAACGCTTGCCAAGGATGGAGGGCCTTGGAGATCACAGAAAACTCACCCTCGCTGAACTCAACTAGTTCTTCTATGTTACAGGTGGAAGGGTGAGAAAATGGAACCAGCCAATCCAAATTAATGCTCACTAGAATCTGAGAGACACAGGATTGCTCTGCCCCAAATGTGATACACATGCAAGTGTAGAGATGGGCCAGATCACACTGGGACTGCCCTCCAGGCGGCCATGCTGCTGTCTCTTCTCCACCCTGATGGGGCATGGAGAACAGCTAGCTCCAAATTAAACACAAATTTTGAAGACCTCCAACATGAGTGTGCTTGTGTGCAAGCATCCTTGCATTTTAGGGATTTTCCATTGGTAGTGAAAACTTCATTGTAATACATTTGTTACCTATCTTCCAGAGAAGGTGGGCTACTTAGAATTGCAAAAATAGGGACTTATAGAACACTGGGTGGAATAGTAGAGGGAAAAATGGAGGGATGATCGTCTAAAACCGGGACAAGTAAAACAATGGAATTCACAGCACACGGAAAGAATTTCCTGTTGATGATTGTAACTGCATGACCAAGACAGGTTACAAGAAGATAATACAAAGTCAGGTTGTTCTCTAGTTTTCGGAGCTCCAAGAAGAAATGGAGGCTTGTGTAGTGGGCTATCCATCCCTGTTGGACCCTACAAGCTTTATCAGCAAGTCCTATCTAAAATTCAAGGAACAGATAATCCTCTTACTATATTACTCATTTTGTGAAACCAGCATAACCTTTATAATTTAGAAGGTCAATAAAGAAAAGAAAATTATAAGCTAAAATCATACAAATGTAAAGTTTCTAGGCAAAATATTAACAGTCTGAACCCCGTGATACATAAAATGGGTAACTATCATGACCAAGTTCAGCTTATTTCAGGAATACTGATTTAACCTTAGAAAATCGATTGAAATAATTGACTACAGTAGCAGAGGAAAGGGAAAATATCATATGATCATCCTAACGGATTCTAAAAATGTGCTGGATTTTTCAAAACCTATTCATAATAAAAATTTTAAGCAAACTAAATAGAAAATAATTTCCTTAGTCATTATCGTGTGTTTACTCAAAACAACAAACATCATTCTTAACGGTAAAATGCTGAAAAGTTTCCCTCTGAATTCAGAAATCAAATGATGAAGCCCTGTTCCATTTTTAATCAATATTGTAGTGTTCAGTTCAGTTCAGTTCTTCAGTCGTGTCCGACTCTTTGCGACCCCATGAACCGCAGCACGCCAGGCCTCCCTGTCCATCACCAACTCCCGGAGTCCACCCAAACCCATGTCCATTGAGTTGGTGATGCCATCCAACCATCTCATCCTCTGTCGTCCCCTTCTCCTCCTGCCCTCAATCTTTCCCAGCATCAGGATCTTTTCAAATGAGTCAGCTCTTCGCATGAGGTGGCCAAAGTATTGGAGTTTCAGCTTCAACATCAGTCCTTCCAATGAACACCCAGGACTGATCTCCTTTAGGATGGACTGATTGGATCTTCTTGCAGTCCAAGGGACTCTCAAGAGTCTTCTCCAACACCACAGTTCAAAAGCATCAATTCTTCAGCACTCAGCTTTCTTTATAGTCCAACTCTCACATCCATACATGACCACTGGTAAAACCATAGCCTTGACTATACGGACCTTTGTTGACAGAGTAATGTCTCTGCTTTTTAATATGCTCTCTAGGTTGGTCATAACTTTCCTTCCAAGGAGCAAGCATCTTTTAATTTCATGGCTGTAATCATCATCTGCAGTGATTTTGGAGCCCAGAAAATTAAAGTCAGCCAGTGTTTCCACTGTTTCCCCATCTATTTACCATGAAGTGATGGGACTGGATGCCATTCTCATAGTTTTCTGAATGTTGAGCTTTAAGCCAACTTTTTCACTCTCCTCTTTCACTTTCATCAAGAGCCTCTTTAGTTCTTCACTTTCTGCCAGAAGGATGGTGTCATCTGCATATCTGAGGTTATTGATATTTCTCCTGGCAATCTTGATTCCAGCTTGTGTTTCTTCCAGCCCAGCATTTCTCATGATGGACTCTGCATATAAGTTAAATAAGCAGGGTGACAATATACAGCCTTGACGTACTCCTTTTCCCATTTGGAAAGTATGTTCTAATATAATAAAGCAAGATAAGAAGTAAAAGGTAAAAGAACTGGAAATGAATAATTCAAACTGTTCCTGTTAAGGAACTATAATATATATATATATATGTATATATAGATAATTCAAGAGACTCTACAGATTAATTATTATAATTAATAGACAAGTTTGGCAAAGTAATCAACATTTAAAAATTAATTATATTTCTCTACATGCCAACAACAAACATAATAAAATAAATACTAAAGGAGTTAAAAGATACTTGAAATTAGTATAAAAATATGGAGTACACAGATATAAATCTAACAAATTATGCAAGACCTCTATGAAAAAAATTATAAAACTTAACTAAAGGCATTAAAAAAGACCTATAAATATGTGGAGAGATGTACTGTGCTTGTGAATTGGAAGACTGTTGCAAAGTTGCCACTTCTCCCTAGATACTTCTAAAGATTTAATGCAGTCATTATCAAATTCTTGATAGGACTAGAGCCCCATATCTTGCCTTGGCTTTGGAAAGAATTCTTCCATTCTTCTCTTACTCTGTCTCCAACACTCTTTTCAAACAAAGTATCTTCAGTTCAGTTCAGTCACTCAGCCGTGTCCGACTGCTTGCGACCCCATGAACCACAACACGCCAGGCCTCCCTGTCCATCACCAACTCCTGGAGTTCACTCAAACTCACGTCCATCGAGTCGGTGATGCCATCCAGCCATCTCATCCTCTATCGTCTCCTTCTCCTGCTGCCTTTAATCTTACCCAGCATCAGGGTCTTTTCAGAAGAGTCAGCTCTTCGCATCAGGTGGCCAAGGTATTGGAGTTTCAGCTGCAACATCAGTCCTTCCAATGAGCACCCAGGACTGATCTCCTTTAGGATGGACTGGTTGCAGTCCGAGGGACTCTCAAGAGTCTTCTCCAACCCCACAGCTCAAAAGCATCAATTCTTCGAGGCACGCTTTTCTTTATAGTCCAACTCTCACATCCATACATGACCACTGGAAAAACCATAGCTTTGACTAGACAGACCTTTGTTGGCAAAGTAATGTATCTGTTTTACGTTTAAAGTACCAGCTCCTTTTTACAAATGAGATTCCTCTCCTCTCTAGCACCCCTCACATCCGCTACCTCATTGCCATCTCTCTGGCCACCGTGACCTTTCCAGTCTCTGGCCCTGCCAAATTCATGTTCAGTCACTCAGCCGTGTCCGACTGCTTGCGACCCCATGAACCACAACACGCCAGGCCTCCCTGTCCATCACCAACTCCTGGAGTTCACTCAAACTCACGTCCATCGAGTCGGTGATGCCATCCAGCCATCTCATCCTCTATCGTCTCCTTCTCCTGCTGCCTTTAATCTTACCCAGCATCAGGGTCTTTTCAGAAGAGTCAGCTCTTCGCATCAGGTGGCCAAGGTATTGGAGTTTCAGCTGCAACATCAGTCCTTCCAATGAGCACCCAGGACTGATCTCCTTTAGGATGGACTGGTTGCAGTCCGAGGGACTCTCAAGAGTCTTCTCCAACCCCACAGCTCAAAAGCATCAATTCTTCGAGGCACGCTTTTCTTTATAGTCCAACTCTCACATCCATACATGACCACTGGAAAAACCATAGCTTTGACTAGACAGACCTTTGTTGGCAAAGTAATGTATCTGTTTTACGTTTAAAGTACCAGCTCCTTTTTACAAATGAGATTCCTCTCCTCTCTAGCACCCCTCACATCCGCTACCTCATTGCCATCTCTCTGGCCACCGTGACCTTTCCAGTCTCTGGCCCTGCCAAATTCATTATCAGTCCTTGGGCAGATGGAGGGAGGTTCTTTAATTCTAAAGTATAATTGCATTAAGTAGGCTGTGTTACCCGCCAAGCAGCCATTAAGGTCAGCTGGCAAGAACTGGCATTTCATGGCCGAGGCAGTTGTAGTTCCAGAGATGACCAGTAGGTGTCAGGCCCACAGGTGGGATACTGCCTGCTGGGTCTGTCTTGTTGAATGTGGGGCTCTTGGAAAGCCTTTCTTTTTAGCGACTTGATAGGGGCGAAGAAAAACACTGCAGACCATGTCCGCCACTCTTTTTTTCATTATGGCCTCCTCCCCATATGTGGGTGGGCCATTTATGGATTACAGCGGTCTCACCTCTCGGGGAAAATATCCAAGCAAGCAATGATGGGAAGAGTGTGCCTGGCCCCTTTCCCAGTGAGCAAATCCAGAGGAGCTTCTGCTCCTCACCTACCGAGTGCAGAGAAACTACCAAAGAACGGGCCCCTCTTCTGATCTGGTGTTTCCTTTTCCACGTGGGCTCTCAAGGGGTTGTTTGTCTCTTGCTGGCGTTTTGTCAACATCTGGAGTACGTCGCCGTGAGAAGAAAGAACGTGGAAGCTGCTTTCCTGCAGGGACTGAGGCCGCATGACATGAGATTTCTCAGATTCTCCCCGTCGGCCTCGACCCGCCTATGCTCTTGCATTCACCTTCTCTCATCTCATCTCTTCCTCCTTTCATCTTTCCGCTCATCTCATGTTCTCATCTCTTCTTCCCTAAAGAAAGAACGACCTCTCCACCCCTCCAAGGCTTTCCCTTCTGCTGGTTCTTCCACTGGGAGGTACCCAGGCTTTGAAGTCTATTTGGGGTTCAAATTCTAATTCATCGTTTATAGCTATGTGTCCTTGGGCAAATTATTTTAATTCTCAGAGCCTTAGTTTCCTAATCTGTGAAATGGAGATAACAGTCCTCATGTCCTAAGGTGTGTGCATGTGGAACCATACATAATGGTATGTGATAAAAAGCCTCGACACACAGCTGACTTTTGTTAAACCAAGGGGTTTCTGGCCCTGCGCCTCTGTAGGACCTCTCATCAGCAGTCGTTCCCATGCTCTGGAATGCAGTTTCTGCCACGTTAGGAATTCTCCATGCATTTGATCAGTTTATCCATTTCCCAGCTCGGTGACCTTACGCAATTCATTTAGCCTTTCTGAGATTTAATCATTTTTTGGAAAAACAGCAAAAAAGCATTGACTGCACAGGGCTAGTGAAACTAAGAGAGACTCGTGAAAGTAAACGAAGGAGAGTGTCTGTACAGTGTCACCGTGAGAACCGTCTGGGTCCTGTGTCTGTCACGTTAGTCTTTAAGGGCACAAATACTCCAAATATTCATCCAGTCAGTATGTATTTAGTGAGCATCTGTTATGAGACACAGTCTTGATCTGGGTGCTGGAGGTGTAGCATTGTGGCAGAAATTCTTGGGTTTTCACCCAAGAGATACATACCCCTTTTTCCCTTCATCTCAGGGGCTGATCCATATGAACCCTTGGCCCACGGACTTCTCACTTACTGGGGAGAGGTGCCTTCAGAGAAGGGTGGAGTGAGTCTTCCTGTCTAAGTCTGAGTGGGGACTTCTTAGGAGTAGGTAAACGGTGTCAGGAAGGGCGGCAGGGCATCTTGTCATGTACCTCAAAGATACTCAGGTTTTGAAAGGAGGAGCTAAGGTAAGTGGTTGGAGGAGCAAGCAAGATGCCTCCTGGATCCTTTGGAGGCAGTCGGGTGAGTTGAGGCTGCAGAGATAGACCCCAGCTAGGGGTTCAGGGATGGGCAGAGCCGCAGCTCCTTTGCAGAACCACCACTGTAAGAAAGACCCAGAACTATTCCATCACTACAAAGATCTCTCTCATGCCATCCCTTTATAACCACTCACCCTATCCCTAACCTTTAGCTACCACTAACTCGACTTCCATCTCTATAATTTTGTCATTTCAAGAATGTCATATATGTAGAAGCATACTGTATGTGACTGTTGGAAACTGGCTTTTCCCACTCAGCATAATAAATGCCTTTGAGATTCACTTGTGCGTTGCTTCTACCAGCGATTCCCTCATTTTTCCTGCTGAGTAAGATTCCATGGTGCAGCCACTTCAGTATTCTTGCCTGGAAAAGTCCATGGACATAGGAGCCTGGCAGGCTACATACAGTGCATGGGGTTTCAGAGTCGGACACGACTGAGCAGGCGCACAGGATTCCTTGGACTGCAGCTTCCTGCACTGTTCACGTACTGTAGGACATGTCGGTTGTGAAGTTTCTGACTGCTGTAAAAAAAGCTGACAGACAATCATTTGCACGTTTCTATGTGGATAGAAGTTTTAATTTCTCTAGGATAAATGCCTCACAGTTTAGTTACTGGCAAAGATATGTTTAGTTTTTTTTTTTTTTTTTTAAAGAAACTGCCAAACTGTTTTTCTGGGTGGCCGTGCCATTTTTATATTCTCAGTAGCAGTGTATGTGAGGTCCTGGATTCTGTTTAGAATAATACAACTTTATTATTTTATATTTAATTAATTTAAACTTTGGACATAGCCTTGGTAGAAAGCATAACTGGGAATCAGTTTTAGTGTTGAATTCTACTTGATTATATACCTTGCTCTCAAGAACAGTAGATAAATATGGGTTAACATGGTTCTTAAAAGTGAAACAACTGAATTTTTAAAGATATGCCAATTCAAAAATTTCAGTACTGAATTAGGATTTTTCCTTGCTCTAATGTGAATGAGTGAAATCTTAACAGAGGTAATTGTAGAAGGGGATTACTGCTGAGTGCTAACGTTGGTTGGTACCAAAAAAGGTGAATGCAGTGCTGACTTGAATCAGACCAGCCCAGGCCTGGGCATCCGCGAGTCCTGCTGCTGTCTGCGCTACTGTGAACCAGCCACATAACTGGAGCAGTCAGGCTCTCTTTCTGAGCCTCACTTTCTTCAACTGTACATGGTTGACCCAAATAAATTACTAAATAAAAATTACCTAGGGTAATCCCTGGCTCTCCCCTAGAGATTAGGGTTCAGCAGCTCTGAGAAGATGTAGGGAGAGCTACATTTTGTCAAGTTCTAATTTAAATCTGATGAGTTGACAAATTTGGGAGAAGCAGCACAAGATGGTTGCAGGTGATGAATTTGGGGAACAAATTTGGGAAACAAACAAATGTGGGAGAAGCAGCACCAGATGGTTATACCATGCTTCACTAGCTAGTGTGGAAAACAAGTACCCTTGAGCAGGAAAAAGATAAATTTTGTAAAACATTGCTGCTGCTGCTGCTGCTAAGTCACTTCAGTCGTGTCTGACTCTGTGCGACCCCATAGACGGCAGCCCACCAGGCTCCTCTGTCCCTGGGATTCTCCAGGCAAGAACACTGGAGTGGGTTGCCATTTCCTTCTCCAATGCATGAAAGTGAAGAGTGAAAGTGAAGTCACTCAATCATGTCTGACTCTTACTGACCCCGTGGACTGCAGCCCACCAGGCTCCTCCACCCATGGGATTTTCCAGGCAAGTGGAGTGGGGTGCCATTGCCTTCTCCCTTGTAAAAATTATATAATATTTATTAGTTTTTTTAGAGCAATAGAAGACAAAGAGGTACAAGGGGGAAAAAAATCCCAGAAATGAACAATAATTTCCCTGAATAAGTAATAATTAATGGCTGTATATTGTCACCCTGCTTATTTAACTTATATGCAGAGTACATCATGAGAAATGCTGGACTGGAAGAAACACAAGCTGGAATCAAGATTGCCGGGAGAAATATCAGTCACCTCAGATATGCAGATGACACCACCCTTATGGCAGAAGGTGAAGAGGAGCTAAAAAGCCTCTTGATGAAAGTGAAAGAGGAAAGTGAAAAGTTGGCTTAAAGCTCAACATCCAGAAAACGAAGATCATGGCATCCAGTCCCATCACTTCATGGGAAATAGATGGGGAAACAGTGGAAACAGTGTCAGATTTTATTTTTCTAGGCTCCAAAATCGCTGCAGATGGTGACTGCAGCCATGAAATTAGAAGACGCTTACTCCTTGGAAGAAACATTATGATCAACCTAGATAGTATATTCAAAAACAGAGACATTACTTTGCCGACTAAGGTCCGTCTAGTCAAGGCTATGGTTTTTGCAGTGGTCATGTATGGATGTGAGAGTTGGACTGTGAAGAAGGCTGAGCGCCAAAGAACTGATGCTTTTGGACTGTGGTGTTGGAGAAGATTCTTGAGAGGCCCTTGGACTGCAAGGAGATCCAACCAGTCCATTCTGAAGAAGATCAGCCCTGGGATTTCTTTGGAAGGAATGATGCTAAAGCTGAAACTCCAGTACTTTGGCCACCTCATGCGAAGGGTTGACTCATTGGAAAAGACTCTGATGCTGGGAGGGATTGGGTGCAGGAGGAGAAGGGGACGACCGAGGATGAGATGGCTGGATGGCATCACTGACTTGATGGACGCGAGTCTGAGTGAACTCCGGGAGTTGGTAGTGGACAGGGAGGCCTGGCGTGCTGCGATTCATGGGGTCGCAAAGAGTCGGGCACGACTGAGCGACTGAACTGAACTGAATGACTAAATGATAACAACTCAAAACACCCCAAAGCAACCACTGTTAAGTCTCTAGTGATTCCTGGGAGCGTATATACATAAATGCATAATATATGTAACATGTATCAGCTCAGCTCAGTTGCTCAGTTGTGTCCAACCCTTTGCAACCCCATGGACTGCAGCATGCCAGGCTTCCCTGTCCATCACCAGCTCTTGAAGCTTGCTCAAATTCATGTCTATTGAGTTGGTGATGCCACCCAGCCGTCTCATCTGATAACATAAATAGTACTATATATAAATAATATATTTCTTATTTATATATATTGTGTACATATTTACAATAAGAGGAATAATACAGGCCTATTCCACACCTTTTGTTTTTCTCAAAGATCTTGGCAAGTGTTGAATGCCAGTGCATATAGATATACCTGCCTCCTTGACATTGCTGTGTAGTGATTTTCCACTGCGTGTGAACTGCAGTTTGTTTTGCTTTCCACTACTGATCGACACTTTGGTGGCCTTTAGTTTTTGACTATTACAAAAAACATTGTGATGAGCATCCTTTTTTTCCATGCTTGAGTGAACTTTTACAGAATGATTCATGAGGTTAGTTCCTTGCAGCTGTGTTTATGAATGACATGTGCATTTACAATTTTAATAAATATCACTAAATGCCCCCACTGAGAGGTTGTGCCAACCTGCATTCCCACTCCTGGCATATGGGACTGCTCACCAGGCACGCCCTCACCTAGCCCTGGGTTTCATCTAATGCCATTTTTGTATGCTTTTGGTCTTTATATGAAGTAAAATGCATGGTTTCCTTTTTTTTTAGTCTCTCCATTTTGAAACTGCCTTTTATTTGAAGGGCTCCGACAATCTACTCTTTCACCTTTACCTTTACAGAGCTAATGTCACACTAATTCTTGCTGTTCCCCCTCTGTCTACTGGCTCCTTTTTGAACCTAAGTACCAGAGAGTGTGGAGAAGGCAATGGCACCCCACTCTAGTACTCTTGCCTGGAAAATCCCATGGATGGAGGAGCCTGAAAGCCTGCAGTTCATGGGGTCACTAAGGGTCGGACACGACTGAGCGACATCACTTTTGCTTTTCACTTTCATGCATTGGAGAAGGAAATGGCAACCCACTCCAGTGTTCTTGCCTGAAGAACCCCAGGGACGGGGGAGCCTGATGGGCTGCCGTCCATGAGGTCACACAGAGTCAGACACAACTGATGTGACTTAGCAGCAGCAACAGCAACCAGAGAATGTGAGAATTCCTTTTCTCCAACTGTAGTCCTCCTTTAAAAAAAACAAACATTTTATTGAGGGCTGATTGACACACAAAGAGCAGTCTATATTTAACACATACAACTGGAAGCATATAGAGATCCTTGTACACCCATGAAGACATCACCACAATCCATGCCATAACCATATCCGTCATCTCCCAAGCTCCTCCTGTCCTGTTATTACTACTATGATGTGTGTGTATCTGATGATCACAATCACATTTCTCTTGCCTTCCAGTTGGCAGCTCCAGGTTATTTCTGATTGTTCTTGCCTGTTTCTCTGTTCTTTTGGTTCAGGTCCAAAGGGCATGGAGAATGGTGGAGTTAGTGACACTAAGACTCCGTTCTTGGCCGGCCCCTGGTTCTTGGCAGGGCTCCGTTTTTTGATTGGACCAGGAGATAAGGTGACATCATGGTCAAAGCTCCCGCTGAGCCACAATCCCATCGCCTTCAGTGGCATCTAATCCAGTTGAGCTCTTAGAGGCTCTCTCGGATCACTGGCTTTGAGGACAGACTGCTGGGGTGGCTCTGCCTGCTAACAGGCCAGAGGCTGCACAGGGCTCAGGGCAGAGACCAAGCCTCCGGAAAGGGAAGGGCCCTTGTTGACTCACTTACTGGGCCACGGAGTGCTTAGTAACAAACAGTAGACAAAGGGAGCAGCTCAGGCGACAAGCAGCTTAGGGGAGAGACAGCGTCCCTGCTCCTTGCTGGAGAGTGTCCACGATGAAGGCCTAGACCAGGCCACGGAGACTTTGCGGCTGCAGCCTTTGACACAGGACACAGGTACTTCTTGACGTTATTCACTTTTCTCCTGTCTGCACCAAGGGAAGGGTAAAACCATGGTGGGAAAGGAGGGCTCAGCAGGGCTAGGCCTTGTGTTAAAGGCTCTTCGCAGTATTGTTTGAAGTATGATTTGTTTCAGGTTACTGGTATGGATTCATTCAAAAACAAGTGAAGGTACATTTGTTTCTAACAAAGAGTGGGCTCAATGGAGAATTTAGTTTAGAGTCAGACCAACCCTTGTTTGAATCACCACTTTGCTATTCAACATCTGTTCAAACCGAAACAAATGCTTTAACTTTGCTGAGACTCAGTTTCCTTACCTGTTAACTGGTGATAATAGTACACACTTTGTTGCAATGTTGAAGATACCTGAGGCGATAAATAGAAGGCAGGTGCTTGGCGGATGAGAGTAACCCAATATATGATAACTGTCCCTATCTTCTAGGAACAAGTGTTGCAGTTATTCCTTACAGAAGGTCAGTGCTTTAAGGTAAAGAGTCTCAAGTCATGTCTATGTAATGCCCAAGAAACAATGAACAAAAGAAAAAAAATGTCAGTAATTCATCTAATATAGTATGCATGCTTAAAGGAAAGAAAAACACTCAGTTTTGTGTTTTTTGACACTTTAAACAACCTTTGTTGTTAAAGCAACAACTGAAATCAGAGATGAGTATCTCCTGGCTAAATTCCACGATTTGCTATAGGCTGTTAGCTGAAACCAAGCTATGACGTTCTCAATTTAAGAAGCACTTCCTTGTGTCTCCTGGGTGCCATTCTAGGTTCTAGGGTGTCGGGAACACCTCTCTCTGCTCAGAAGATCTTCCAGGTGAGTGGAGGAGCCAGCAAGTTTACCTGCACAATAGCTTGTGATGGTAGCAAGTGCTAAAGAGACGAGGGCTCCTGGAAGGGGTGCTGGCTGAGCACTGTTGGAATTCTAGGTGAGAACTAGCAAGAGACGGGAGGGCAGGAGCTGGGGAAAGGCATCTTAGGCAAAGTAGAGCTCATGTAAAGGCCTGTGTGTGCATGCTAAGTAGCTTCAGTCGTGTCCAACTCTGTGTGACCCCTCGGACTACATCCGCCAGGCTCCTCTGTCCACAGGATTCTCCAGGCAAGAATACTGGAGTGTGTTGCCACACCCTCTTCCACGGGATCCTCCTTACCTAGGGATCAAACCATCGTCTCTTACATCTCCTGCATTGGCAGGCAAGTTCTTTATCACTAACGCCACCTGGGAAGCCCAAAGCTGATGTGAAAATCCAGTGGCGTGAATAAGTTAAGCACATTCTGGGAACAGTTTGGAATAACTTGTGTAGTGAGTGTGGGGATCTGATAAGAGAGAAGGCTTCAGAGGTGATCAGGGCAGATAAGAAAGGCCTTGTGTAGCTTGTCTTTCATTCAGAAGGTCCTACAGAGTCGTCAGTGATTTTAATGACGGGGATGTCATGACTGCATACAAATATTAGAAAGATTATTCTGGTGGTGATATGGGTATGGCAATAATGATGGCTTCCTTGTGGCTCAGCTGGTACAGGATTCACCTGCAATGCTGGAGATCTGGGTTCCATCCCTGGGTTGGTAAGATCCCCTGGAGAAAGGGAAGGTTACCCACTCCAGTATTCTGGCCTGGAGAATTCCATGGACTGTATAGTCCATGGGGTTGTAAAGAGTCAGACGTGACTGAGCGACTTTCACTTTCAGCCTAACCTAAGGAAACAAGAAAAGGGATGTCGAGAACCTCCAAGCAGGTGCTGCTAACACTGTGAAAAAACCAATCATGCATATATATATAAACTCATTGTAAACATCATTGATGTGAAGGATGTATATCGCACAATTTACAAGTGATAAAATACACGATACTCTTTACTGCTAATTCAGTATAGCCAAGGGATTCACAAGGAAAGTATTCACTGATTTTTGCTGAACTCTTGTATCCTTTGTCAGCCTATGTTTGCAATTGACCGAGGTGTGTAGTTTCAACATTAACTGATATTTTTGTTTACACTGACAAGTAAAAAGAAAGTTAAGCAATGAAGGTGAATGTGTTGCTTCTACTCATTGTCAATGACATGAATGACTTTTGTGCTGAATTGGACAACAGTTTTGAATTCTGGAAGACTATTTTCCCAAATTTTGTTCTATTTTCAATATAGTAGCTACAGATATGACATACTTTTAGCTTTAACATGCATTGTTAATTTTTTTTTATCACTTTCTTAAGTCTTGTTGACTGAAAAAAAAAGCACAGCCTAAAAGATGAGACTTGTATTTTATCTGAGGGCATTATTTAGGACGGTTGCCTGGGAAGGTAGCCTCTCAGATAGCTCTAGGGGACTATTCCAAAGAGGTAAGGGAGGAGCCAGGATACATAGGAGTTTTTGCTGAAAGGAAAAAAGAAACACCCATGTAATTGAGCATTGAAAGATTACTGCTAAACACAAAAATCAGACATCACAAGGTAATTATTTTAGTGCCTTTCTATGTATGTGAAGATGCACGATTCTGGGCTGCTTGAAATTATGCCTTTGATTTGCATCTTAACTATCTAAAGTCAGTAGCCTGTTTTTCTCTGTCTTGAATTCCCCTCTGTGGGGCCCATTGTCGGGGCGGCTGCAGTGGTGGGCAACATTCATTGTTTACTGGAATTTTACTTTTGTCAACAGTGTAGACAATCAACAAAACAAAAAACCAAGTCCTGATTTGCGGCCTTTGTTAATTTCTTTAGTGTAAATACCCCCACCGTGGCCAATTCTAAGTTTCCAACGTTCCTATCTCTGGACAGAAAGTTGGAAGAGATATGTACCAGTATACCATCCTGTGTAATTTCTGTCATATACGTGGAGGTGATTTAAATAAGCTCAAGAGCAGAGACTGCAGTATAGTATATAGTAAAATAATTAGGAAATGGTGGGTTTGAGCATATTATTAATATAATTTATTTAATTGGAAGTTCCTATAACTTAATTTTTTGTAATAGCTATGTTTAACAACCAGCTCGCAAAATTCTGGAGATTTAATAGCTGGCTCTCACTAGTGAGTAGGAACCTTCTTCAGCGCATCACAGGATCCAAGAGAGTTTTAAAGAGGACCTCGCCTGGTGGTCCAGTGGTTGAGAGTTTGCCTTTCAGTGTAGGGGATGCAGGTTTACTTCCTGGTCTGGAAGCTAAAGGAAGTCAGTGCTGAATATTCATTGGAAAGACTGATTCTGAAGCTGAAACTCCAATACTTTGGCCACCTGATGCGAAGAACCAACTCATTGGAAAAGACCCTGATACTGGGAAAGAGTGAAGGCAGGAGGAGAAGGGGACGACAGAGGATGAGATGGTTGGACGGCATCACCGATGCGATGGACATGAGTCTGAGTGAACTCTGGGAGTTGGTGATGGTCAGGGAGGCCTGGCATGCTGCAGTCCATGGGACTGCGGAATCACACATGACTGAGCGACTGAACTGAACTGGAAGCTAAGATCCCACATACCTCCCTGCCGAAAAAACAAAACATAAAACAGAAGCAATATTTTAACAAATTCAATGAAGACTTTTAAAAGGATCTACATCAAGAAAAAAAATCTTAAGAGAGAATTAAAAAAAAATTTTTTAAAGGAAGTTTTAAAGAGGCAGTATCCATGGGGAAGGAAATATGATTAGCAGGGCTAGAAGGAGAGACAAAGACAGGAATTAAGAAGAATACCTGCTTCTCTCTACAGGCAAATACATCACTCATCAAAATAGGAAAAACAGGAATGGATTCAGGGGTGCAAGTCAAGGCTGAACTTTTTGGAAAGACCAATATGGAAAGAGGACTGTAATTTAAATATAGAACAGAGAAGGATGGGAATGTTTACAGCCTTCGAGAAATGTCACTGGACTTCTTCAGATGCCTAGAGATCCGGTGCTCACCCCTCTGGTGGGATCTTATTCTTTGAAATCCCTGCATCTAAACCCCCAAATCTGGCTCATCATCATTCAGTGGAGTTTATTTGGCTAAGTTGTTGGGCATTAATCCTTTTACTTTTTAATGGAATGTTCACTTTGCCCTGCTATAAAAAGAAATAATGCTACTCTTGTTTTTAGCCTAAAAATGCCTGGAAAGCAATGTAAACCTCCCTGGAAAGATTCTTGGACCGTCCATCACTCATGCTGCCTCTCTGTCAGTCTTGCTCATTGGAGTTAAGGTTTTGGAGGGAGGAGAGGGCTGGCTTAGGAGGGCCTGCTGACCCGAGAAAGTGCTGCTGGTGGGCCAGGGAGGTGTGGGCAGGGCACACAGCATGTGTGGGAATATGAATGAAAGCAGCCCTGCTGACCGCTTTTCCCCTTCTCAGCCCCCTAGTCTCCGGCCCTGGCGGCCACTCACCCCGCCCCCCATTATCCTTTCTTGCAAGTCTCTTTCACCCACAGCTTTTGTGTTCAGAAGCCTAATCGACATGGAGCATCTGGTCCTGGTTTACGGCCTCGGCTTATCCTCTGATAAGTCCTTCACCAAATTCCTTCTCTTTGAGTTGAGAGAGTAGTTACCCCAGCCACTCAGAACACTGACAAGCCCTAGTCGGGGGTCTCTTTGGTTACTTAACCCAGCAATTACACCTCCACATTTTAGCTGACCGCAGCCGTTGCCTGCTTGTCACTGGTTGTTCCAAACAAGCTAATGGAACAAGCAGGGCTCCATAGCTTGCAATGTGCTGGGAGCCACCCAGTGGCCTTCGGTGACTTTGTTAAAATGCAGACTCTGACTCAGGAGACTAGAGGAGGGCCTGAGTCTGTTTATAACAAGCTCCCCGTTGATGCCAGTGTTGTTAATCTGAGAGGCCATGGTTTGAGCTGCAAGGAATGGGGTGCACAGCTCAGGCCAGTGGCGCCTGTAGCCCCGTTGATCGATGCAGCTGCATCTGCTCTCAAGTGCTGATTTCGTGGATTTGTCTGTGCTTACCCCTTGCCGTCAGTGTTTCCTCACCATCAATAATACAAATAGCTGCCATTCTTGAGGCGACGCTGTGTCAGACACAATGACCAATATCACACAGCTTCTTAGGTGGCATCCCTGGTGAAGAACCGCCTGCCAATCAAGGAAGCGTAAGAGATGCGGGTCAGGAAGTTCCCCTGGAGGAGGGCATGGCAGCCTACTCCAGTATTATTGCCTAGAGAATCCCATGGACAGGGGAGCCTGGAGGTTACAGTCCATAGGGTCACAAAGAGCCAGACACGGCTGAAGCGGCTTAGCATGCATGCGCGCGCAGAGAAAATTAACTGCCCCAGGTAGACAGCGGTCAAGCCAACTCTGACTTTTGAACCTGCCCTCTCAGCCACTATGATTTGCTAGCCCTATTTTCCTTCTGAGTTTTTTGGCCCTGAAGTTAGTGTTTTTAGCTGCTCTCCTCCCAGAACTCTTCTTCCTGAGACTGGCTAACTCTCCTTCCCCAGACTTGGTTTTCATTTTATTCTTGGTTACAGGCAGCTGTATAGCTAATTGCCCTTATTATTTTTCTTTTTGCCTTGGTTGTAGAACTTCTGTTTCTATTTCCTTGAGTTTTAATGGTTATTATAGCCCAACATTATTGGAAATTGAGTAGGTAGTGAAGAAAAGTGAATAGGTAATGAAAGGAAGCAGAAAGGAGATTTATAGAATGTTGGAAAAGTACCAGTTCATGGTGGGTTGGTGTCATCAAGGGGAAGATTTTGAGACCAAGCCATCAGAACTTACTCTTCCATAAACTGTTGTTGTTCAGTCGCTGTTTTGTCCGACTCTTTGTGACTCCATAGATGGAAGCACCCCAGGCTTCTCTGTCCTTCACTATTTCCCTGAGTTTGCTCAAAGTCATGTCCATTGAGTCAATGATGCTATCCAACCATCTCGTCCTCTGTGGCCCCCTTCTCTTCCTGTCCTCAATCTTTCTTAGCATCAAGATCTATTCCAATGAGTTGTCTCTTCAGGTGGCCAAGTTTGGCCTGCTGACCCGAGAAAGTGCTGCTGGTGGGCCAGGGAGGTGTGGGCAGGGCACACAGCATGTGTGGGAATATGAATGAAAGCAGCCCTGCTGACCGCTTTTCCCCTTCTCAGCCCCCTAGTCTCCGGCCCTGGCGGCCACTCACCCCGCCCCCCATTATCCTTTCTTGCAAGTCTCTTTCACCCACAGCTTTTGTGTTCAGAAGCCTAATCGACATGGAGCATCTGGTCCTGGTTTACGGCCTCGGCTTATCCTCTGATAAGTCCTTCACCAAATTCCTTCTCTTTGAGTTGAGAGAGTAGTTACCCCAGCCACTCAGAACACTGACAAGCCCTAGTCGGGGGTCTCTTTGGTTACTTAACCCAGCAATTACACCTCCACATTTTAGCTGACCGCAGCCGTTGCCTGCTTGTCACTGGTTGTTCCAAACAAGCTAATGGAACAAGCAGGGCTCCATAGCTTGCAATGTGCTGGGAGCCACCCAGTGGCCTTCGGTGACTTTGTTAAAATGCAGACTCTGACTCAGGAGACTAGAGGAGGGCCTGAGTCTGTTTATAACAAGCTCCCCGTTGATGCCAGTGTTGTTAATCTGAGAGGCCATGGTTTGAGCTGCAAGGAATGGGGTGCACAGCTCAGGCCAGTGGCGCCTGTAGCCCCGTTGATCGATGCAGCTGCATCTGCTCTCAAGTGCTGATTTCGTGGATTTGTCTGTGCTTACCCCTTGCCGTCAGTGTTTCCTCACCATCAATAATACAAATAGCTGCCATTCTTGAGGCGACGCTGTGTCAGACACAATGACCAATATCACACAGCTTCTTAGGTGGCATCCCTGGTGAAGAACCGCCTGCCAATCAAGGAAGCGTAAGAGATGCGGGTCAGGAAGTTCCCCTGGAGGAGGGCATGGCAGCCTACTCCAGTATTATTGCCTAGAGAATCCCATGGACAGGGGAGCCTGGAGGTTACAGTCCATAGGGTCACAAAGAGCCAGACACGGCTGAAGCGGCTTAGCATGCATGCGCGCGCAGAGAAAATTAACTGCCCCAGGTAGACAGCGGTCAAGCCAACTCTGACTTTTGAACCTGCCCTCTCAGCCACTATGATTTGCTAGCCCTATTTTCCTTCTGAGTTTTTTGGCCCTGAAGTTAGTGTTTTTAGCTGCTCTCCTCCCAGAACTCTTCTTCCTGAGACTGGCTAACTCTCCTTCCCCAGACTTGGTTTTCATTTTATTCTTGGTTACAGGCAGCTGTATAGCTAATTGCCCTTATTATTTTTCTTTTTGCCTTGGTTGTAGAACTTCTGTTTCTATTTCCTTGAGTTTTAATGGTTATTATAGCCCAACATTATTGGAAATTGAGTAGGTAGTGAAGAAAAGTGAATAGGTAATGAAAGGAAGCAGAAAGGAGATTTATAGAATGTTGGAAAAGTACCAGTTCATGGTGGGTTGGTGTCATCAAGGGGAAGATTTTGAGACCAAGCCATCAGAACTTACTCTTCCATAAACTGTTGTTGTTCAGTCGCTGTTTTGTCCGACTCTTTGTGACTCCATAGATGGAAGCACCCCAGGCTTCTCTGTCCTTCACTATTTCCCTGAGTTTGCTCAAAGTCATGTCCATTGAGTCAATGATGCTATCCAACCATCTCGTCCTCTGTGGCCCCCTTCTCTTCCTGTCCTCAATCTTTCTTAGCATCAAGATCTATTCCAATGAGTTGTCTCTTCAGGTGGCCAAGTTTTGGAGCTTCAGCTTCAGCATCAGTCCTTCCAATGAATATTCAGGATTGACTTCCTTTAGGATTGACTGGTTTGATCTCCTTGCAGTCCAAGGGACTCTCAAGAGTTAAGGACTGTGTCTTTTCCAAATGTTATTTTTTTAGAAATCTTTTGGCCACACTGCATGGCATGTAGGATCTTAATTCCCAAACCAGGGATTGAACCCATGCCCCCTGCACTGACGGCACAAAGTCTTAACCACTGGGCCACCCGGGAATCCCTCTGGCTGTTCTGGTATATTCTGGATGGATAAATTTGGCTGAGGGATGTATCTTTACCCCCCAAAGAATATTTAAAACAAAGTATTCCTTTTGCAGAGTTTGTGACAGGGTCAGCCTCCTCTCAGCTTAAGTTGGGAGCCCACTAAAGTCCCTGTTCTGCCTGAGTTCCGTCCATCAGAGGTTGATCTAGCTGTCACTCTGAGACAAGAGAGGACTAAGGTCTCTGTGAAGAGGGACCTTTCTAGACTTGTCTGGCTCCTGGACCCCTCTGGAGGCAGCAGACTCCATCTATCTAGCTGGTATTCACGGATCATTGCCCCCAGCACACTTAACCTCTCTCGGTTTCACATTTTCCCTCTCCCACGGAGGAACGCAATCAGCAGAAGGAATCACTCTTTGTCTTCGGCTGTCAGGCAGAAATGGTTGAGTTTGGATGTAAAGCCTCGTTTCTTTTTACGGACCAAAGTGAACATCTGGAGAACGAGGACCAGAAACCTGACTTGTTAATACCCATTCCAAGAACTTTGTTGCAACATTTATTTTATTTTATATTTTAAATTTAATTGAGTTTTATTTTACTATTTTATTTTAATAGACTTTCCGTTTGGAGCACTCGGCATAATGCCCTTGAAGTCCATCCGAGTTGCTGCAGGTGCCAACAGATTGCGTTTCATTGCTGATCACTTTTCGGTGGTGTAGCCATTCCACAGTTTGTTTAACCATCCACCAGATGAAGGACATTATGGTTGCTGATAGCGTTTATTTTTTCTCTGCATCTTCACTAGCATTTAGTATTATCACTTTTTCCTCTACTAACAGGTAGATAGTGATATTTTGTTATAGTCTTCATTTTCCTTCCTCTTGTGGCTAACGATGTTGAACTAGTGATTTTTCCACCTTCTTACTCACTGTGTATATACCTACTTCTTAAAGTGTCTCTTCTTGTCTGTTGCCCATTAAAGTGGAGGATTCATGTCAATGTATGGCAAAACCAATACGATATTGTAAAGTAAAAGAAATAAATAAAACTGAAAAAAATAGACTTTATTTTCTAGAGAAATTTTAGGTTCCCATAAAACTGAGCAGAAGATACAAGAGATTTTCCATACACGCTCTACCCTCACTCATGCAACAAGTGAAAGTTTCTCAGTAGTGTCCAACTCTTTGAGACCCCATGGACTATACAGTCGATGGAATTCTCCAGGCCAGAATACTGGAGTGGTTAGCCTTTCCCTTCTCCAGGGTATCTTCCCAACCCAGGGATAGAACCCAGGGCTCCTGCATTGCAGGCGGATTCTTTACCAGCTGAGCCACCAGGGAGGCCACTCAGGCATCGGCTTCCCCGTTATCAGCATTCCCCGCCAGAGTGGTAGATTTGTAACAACCAATGACTATTCATCGACTTATCATCACCCAAAGTCCACAGTATACCTTAGGAGTCACTTGGTGTTACACGTTCCATTGAACAGATGTAAAATGACATGTATCCACCATTACAATGTCATACAGAATAGTTTCGCTACCCTAAACATCATCTTCGTTCCACCTATTCATCCCACCCTCCTCCCTAATCCTTGGCAACTACTGACAGTTTTACTGTCTCCATTGTTTTGCCTTTTCCAGAATGTCATATAATTGGAATGACACTGTATGTAACCTCTTCAGATTTTTTCCCACTTAGTTGAGCAATATGCATTTGTTTCTTCCATGTATTTTAATGCTTTGATAGCTCACTTCTCCTTAGCTCTGACTAATACTCCAGTGTCTGGAAGTACCACGGTTTATTTATCTACTCACCTACTGAAGGACATCTCGGTTGCTTCCAGGTTTTAGCAATAATAAATTAAGCTATTATAAATATTCGTGTGCTGGTTTTTATACTGACGTATGTTTTCAACTCCTTTGGATAAGTACTTGTGGGTCATATAGTAAGAGTGTGTTTCGTTTTGTAAGAAATCCCCAAACTGTCTTCCAAAACGGCTGTACCGTTTTGCATTCCCATCAGCAATGAATGAGAATTTCTGTTCCTCCACATCTTTGTCAGCATTTGGTGCTGTTAGTCTGGATATCGGTCATTCTAATATCATTCTGAATGCTCCCTTGTGAAGTACATACATATTACGGATGGTCATGTCTTCTTGGAATATTGACTCTTTTATTATAACACTATGTAATTCCTGGAATGGGAATTTCAAGAGCTGCATCTTACCTGAGCCTGGTTCTATCACCTGCTTTATTTCTTTAGACTGATTTTTTTCTTGCTTTTATATATGACTTGAGATTTTTTGTTGAAACCCAGATGTGATGTACCAAGTAATAGGAACTGAGACACATAGGCCATTAGTGTGAGCACTTACATTAATCTGGCCAGGATTTACACTGTTTTTACTCTTTGGTGTAGCCATAGGTGTCTTAGGCTTCAACTTCTAACATCTTTGCTTTTGTTTCCCCAGTTGTTTTGGGGTTTCTCTAAAAATGACTTCCTAAATACGAGCCTTTTGCCGTCATCTTCTGTTTTTATACAGAAGTCCTGTTGATGTGGTGAAGTGTGGTAGTCATAGTTGCTCAATCATATCTGACTCTGTGACACCATAGACTGGAGCCTGCCAGGCTCCTCTGTCCATGGAATTTTCCAAGCAAGTATACTGGAGTGGGTTGCCACTTCCTGCTCCAGGGTATCTTCTTGGCCCAGGGATGGAACCTACATCTCCTGTGCCTCTCACATTGGCAGGCAGAGTCTTTACCACTAGTTCCAGCTGGGAAGCCCCGGTGGTGAAATGCAGAAGACAAGTCATGTTGTATAATCCCAGGATTACGTCTCAGCCTCTCAGTAACTTTGTTGCTGCACTGGGCTGTGAACTTCACACATTCTTCTTAGCTTCCTTCTCCCCTGTGGTGAAGACAAGCAGGCTGGAGGCCCTGGATTTGGGTATTTCCCTTCCCTTATCTTGGTTAGACTCTGGTAAAGTAGTTTTCTTTAAGGAAGAGATCAGAATGCTTTTGGCTTCTTTTTAAATGGTTATGTTTTTCCTTCTCCTGCTGGAAAGCATAAGAGGATTTTCTCATATTCCCCACGAGAATCTGGTGGGACTCCTGGAGATAAAACTCACAAAATGTGGGGTTCCTCTAAGACGGGGCTCTGCAGAATTTTTAACTGTCAAGATAGCTAGTCTACCCTAAGCCTACGCAGCTTGTCAATTATAGTCTGTTTTCCTTCCTGGTACTGATTCCAGCCACTTTTTATTCTTATTGTGAGAATGGGAGTGATGACTTCCAAGCTCGTCACATGCTGGAGCAGAAACTGGAAGACTGCCTGTTGCATATTTTAGGACTTAATTCATGTAAATGCCATACCAAATCTTCATTTAAAAAAAAATGTAGTCCAATATATCACTCGTCTTTCATGGATTTTGAATTTTTTATCTTGTTTAAGTAAGAAGATTTTCACCATTTCATTTATAAATTCGGTATTATTATATCATAAATCTCTCCCTTTCTTCCCCTCTTTTCTTTCTCTTTCCTATATAGATATATAATATTTAGGATTTTAATTAATTTTAAATATTGTGTGTGATACGAAGTAGGAATCTGAATTTATTTTTACCAAACGAACAACTGTTGTTCTAATATTATTAATTAGCTGCTGAATAGTCAGTTAATTGGACTATAAAGAAAGCTGAGTGCAGAAGAATTGACGCTTTTGAACTGTGGTGTTGGAGAAGACTCTTGGAGGGTTCGTTGGACTGCAAGGAGATCCAACCAGTCCATCCTAAAGAAAATCAGTGCTGGGTGTTCATTAGAAGGACTGAGGCTGAAGCTGAAACTCCAATATTTTGGCCACCTGATTTGAAGAGCTGACTCATTTGAAAAGACCCTGAGGTTGGGAAAGATTGAAGGCAGAAGGAGAAGGGAATGACAGAGGATGAGATGGCTGGATGGCATCACTGACTCGATGGCCGTGAGTCTGGGTGGACTCTGGGAGCTGGTGATGGACAGGGGGGCCTGGCGCGCTGCGGTTCACGGGGTCGGGAAGAGTCAGACACGCCTGAGCGCCTGGACTGAAGACAGCGCATCTTTCCTCATTGATTGAAATGAGGAGCTTTTCTTATTTAGCTTGGTTTCTTTTTATTTTATATTTTGTTAGTCTGTTCATATGTGAATGCCACACTCTTTTATTCAAAGGGGTTTTATAAGACAACTATTCTTTGTTTGAACAGCGAGTAAAAAGCCTCTGCAGCTCATCCATTTGCACTTTCAGCTTCAGCAGAGAGCCTGGCCTTGTGGAGAACGTACCAGGTTTGAAGCCGCTAAATCAGCCACTGTGAACTTAAAGGATATACCTGCAGTATTTTAGCTTTAATGGAAAGGTCTTTATATTTTGCCAAGGAGTTTTCTTTAATTGTGGAGTTTTCCCTTGATGACATTGCCTTTGATCTCTGGTCCCTCCATTGCCTTCATTATTCTTCTCATCTTCATTTAGATTTTTCTTTGAACAAAAAACAATCAGTTGTTCCAGCTAGATAACTTTCTTTTATTTTTACACTGTCTCTAATTGTGTTCAACAATGTTAATGCCCTTGACTCAGTAGCTCAAGGGATGTCCTATGTTCTTTAATTTTTAAAAATGCTTTAGAATTCTATGCTTTTTTTATTGTTAAAACTTGTCTTCTCTTACACTTGCCAGAATAAATATGTCACAGAATGGTTCTGTGACACTTTCAAACCACTTTGCATGCTTAATGTTTGGCATTCAACATTTGGCTAATGTTGCACAAAGATCAGAGAAATCTCTGAGACAGAATACTTCCGAAGCAGAGTAAAAGAGCACATGAGGGAAGACGAAGCACAGGAAATGAGAGGGGATGGGAGTCCCGTAGCCTATCTGCTTGCTGGATGCAGTTCTTTTACTTAATGTCGTTTGTTATCGCTTGGTTGTATGAAATATCTCTAGGGAAAAGACTAGTGAAGTGTTTTTCAATCTTATTTCCATATTATATTGACTTTATTTCCCCAATTTACCAATCATGTTTTTTTTATAATAGAGACGTGTTTGCTGATTGGCGTTTATTAGAAGAAATATGTTCATGTTATTGTCCATCGTCAATATTTTTATTATTTTATCTTAACAAATTTCTAAGAAAAATGTTATTATCTCTTCCTATGACTGTCAGTTTCTAAATTTCTCTGCACAATTCTGTCAATGTTTTCTTTTTAGATTTTCTGGTTGTATTTTTGGTACATTAAAGTTCATGATTGGTATTCTTTTAAGGATTATCTTGATCATAAGTTTGACAAAAATTTGAATTCTGTCCTTTATTAATACTGCTATGCTATTAATAGCTTTATTCTGGTTGGTGGTTCCATAGAAGTACTATACTTAATTCTATCTTTTCCACTTTTCTATTTTAGATAGCTTCCTTTAAACAATTTTAGCAGAGTTTTCTTTTTCCTCTAATCTGATAAACTCAGTTTTTAGAAAAGCTTCTTTTTGATGTTAATGATACATAAAGTACAAAAATCAAAAGTGCTCATCTTGATGAATTTTCACAACCTGAGCATACTTGAGTAACCAGCACCCAGATCAATAAATGGAGTGTTACCAGAACCCTTACTTGTGCCTCTTCCAACATTATCCCTATCCTGGGTAACCTCTATCCTGACCTCTCATGGCTTTTTGTTATCCTGAATGAACTCTGACAGATGTATTCTTCATTAATTTACCATTTTATCTGGAAAAACTCCAAATGCCTTTCCGTGGCCTGAGCATCCCTCTAGGACATGACCTCGGCTTATCTCCTCAACCTCATCTTGTTCCATTCTGCCTCTCCTTCATTGCACAGTAGCCAAATTAGCCTTCTCTACACAGAAGACAGCAAGCGTGACTGATTGCTATTCTTTGAAAAGCCTGCTTACAAGTTTAGCCCTTGGCTGGTTTCTGGGAATTTAGTTTTCAGGAAAGTCTCCACCACTCTAACTGATAACTGACCTCCCCTTACCCCTCTTTTAAACAACTATAGATTGACTCAGATAATGCACTCTTGTGCATGGCTTATTTTGCTCACCATTCTATTTATAGGGACATCTAGTTGTAGTTTGCTAGTCTCTTAGCTGTTGAGTAGTTTATTACGTGGTGTATACACTAAGATTTATCTATCCTATTGCTTATAGGCATTCGAGTAGTTTCCAGTTTGGTGGTACTATGAATAGTGTTGCTATGTCCATTCACTGCATGCCTTTCGGACATGTGTATATGAAGAGTAGAAACTTGACTTCACAGATATGTTTAGCTTTTGTGGACACTGCCAATAGTTTTTAAAATTGTTGCACTAATTTATGGGGCTTCCCTGGTGGCTCAGTGGTAAAACACCTGCCTGCCCATGCAGGAGATGTGGGTTAAGTCCCTGAACTGGGAAGATCCTTGGAGAAAGAAATGGCACCCCACTCCAGTATTCTTGCCTGGGAAACCCCATGGACAGCGGAGCCTCGCCAGAGGGCTACAGTCCATCGGGTTGTAAAGAGTCAGACACAACTTAGCAACTGAGCACTGATTCATATCTCTGCCAATGAGGTATGAGAATCCTAGTTATTCTGTATCTTCATCAACCCTGGGTACTTTATGTCTTTTTCATTTAATTTTTCTGACACTTGTACAGTGGTGTCTCATTGTGATTCTAATTGTAATTCTCAGATGATTGATAAAGTTGAGCATTTTTTAATATGTTTATTGGCCATTTTTGTGTGTCCTCTTTTGTGATCTGCTTGCTCAAGTTTTGTCCTTTTTTTTTTTTTTCTGTTTGGTCTGTTTTTTAAAAACTGATTTGTGGTAGTTTAAACATACATTCTGGATAAAATTCCTTTTTTTAATATATGTATTCTAGATATCATCTCCCCCTCTGAATTATCATTTTACTCTTTAATGGTGTTTTTTGCTAAACAGAGTAAATGTACCAGCCTTTTAGTAGGTACATGTAATATTTTTATATATGTTGATTTCTGATATATTATTGATGTATTTGCCCCTATTTTGTGTTTTATTTATTTATCATTATTTATCCTGTTTTTTCCTTTTTCTGCTTTCTGTTGGACTGATAAACTTTTTTGTATTTTTTTTTATAATCCTCTGCTATTTGGAAACTATTGATTGGATTTCTATTTTTGAGATGGTACCCTGAAGTGTTTTTTTAGCTTTATATGCTACTGTTAGGATAATTTCTAGGGTGAGTATAATTGTTTTATAAATGATCTGTCTTTACATCTGATAACATGGAGACTTTGGCGCTGATGTTCTATAGTGTTGCTGCAGTGTGTCTAGGTGCGATTTTATTTCGATTTATCCATTAGTGTCTAAGGACTCATATCTCTTAAACTCTGGACAACCTTCAGCAGTTCATTTATTTCTTCAAATAGTCCTCCTCTCTTGTCCTTCCATTCTCTTCTGGAACTGAACTCTAGAAAAATGTTGGAGCCTTCGATTGCACCACATACCCTGCAGCTACTGTGATCTTTCAAAAGTATGAATTCTATTATGATGGTTGTATTTGCAACTCTCTGTGCTGGACGTTTTCCTAACCACCCTCTGGACTTTCTAGCTCTTCAATTACTTATACAGTCAATTTTTTGCATTAACTTTTTTTACTTTTGAAAAGCCTAATTTTTTTATCCTGGATGATCTCTGACAGATGTACTCCTCATTAATTTACCATTTTATTTGGAAAAATTCCAAATGCCTTGCCATGGCCTGAATACTCCTCTATGATGTGACCTCTGCTCACCTCCTCAGTCTCATCTTGTGTCATTCTAGCTCTCCTTTATTGTACACTAGCCAGATTAGCCTCATGTACACAAAAGACAACAAGCACGGCTGATTGCTATTCTTTGAAAAGTCTGCCTATAAGTTTAGCCCTTGACTGATGTCTGGGAATTTAGTTTTCAGGGAAGTCTCCACCACCCTACTGATCAGAGTGGTTCTCTGTGCTTAGATGGTACAAACAATATGATTTGTGCTGAGTACATGCTTTCCTTCAGGGACTCTGGAATTTTGGTACATGTTATGCGGAAGGTGCATATGGGATCATTCCCCGGGAAAAGCCTTGGGTAATGAGCTTCCGTGGTTGACAATATTTCACGTATGTCATTACAACTCATTGTTGGCGAGCACATCCATTCTAACAACTGGAAAAGAACTCTGTAAATTCTGTGCCTTTTCCCCCCAGGATTTGCCTTATGTACCTTTTGTTTTCACTGATTTTGCTTTGTATTCTTTCTCTGCATTAAATAATAACATGGTGAGGACTATACACAGAGTCTTTGAATCCTCCTCCTGAATCATGGAACCTAGGGGTGGTCTTGGAAATGCCACCCACACACATCGTGGAGATCCGTGAATGAGTAAGATATTGCATAGTATTTTAAAGTCAATTCTAAAAATCTCTTGTTTTATTTCCAAAATTTCGCAAAGACATTTCCAAGCACACTTAGTTTCAAGGTTAGAAGTCATAGAGATTATAGACTAACTATAAAAGCAAATAAATTCTTAAATTTCACAAAGACAAATGCTTTAATATACATTTTTACCTTTAAGAGCATCTTTGGCTATGTATTTTTAATAGATATACAGACAGTGTAAAGCAGTCTTAGTGAATTAGTTATTCACTATAGTGAATCAGTTATTACAGGACTGGACATACCTAAGTAGTTATGTGAATTAGTTATTATAGGACTGGACATACCTAGCACTCCTCTTGCAAACACTTGTCAGTTTTGGGTGAAACAAACATGCTTCTCTATGGCAAACCTTCAAACAACTGTGCTTTAACTTCCAAGCATACATAGTTTCAAGGTTAGAAGTCACAGAGACTATAGGCTGACTATAAAAGGAAATAGACAAGTATTATTCAGAACTTCCCTTTTAATAAGCTGCAGCGTGAATATGAATTTAACTTAAATTTTGCAACACCGCATAGGTAAATCACTAATCTCCTCCCTTATCTTTCTAACCTCGAGATTTCAAACACTGGGTCAACAATTTGTTTATCTGAAGTCTTTCATTAAGCACCGTTAACATTATCATGATTTCAACAGAAATTTTTAGTAAGGTTGTATTAAGATATTATAACTCCCTCCTCAACTGTTCCAATTCATTACTGCCATAAGGTTTTACATTAGCAAGTCTCCTCTGCCATCTTTTCAAGGCTAATTTTTGCTAAACAGAGTAAATGTACCAGCCTTTTAGTAGGTACATGTAATATTTTTATATATGTTGATTTCTGATATATTATTGATGTATTTGCCCCTATTTTGTGTTTTATTTATTTATCATTATTTATCCTGTTTTTTCCTTTTTCTGCTTTCTGTTGGACTGATAAACTTTTTTGTATTTTTTTTTATAATCCTCTGCTATTTGGAAACTATTGATTGGATTTCTATTTTTGAGATGGTACCCTGAAGTGTTTTTTTAGCTTTATATGCTACTGTTAGGATAATTTCTAGGGTGAGTATAATTGTTTTATAAATGATCTGTCTTTACATCTGATAACATGGAGACTTTGGCGCTGATGTTCTATAGTGTTGCTGCAGTGTGTCTAGGTGCGATTTTATTTCGATTTATCCATTAGTGTCTAAGGACTCATATCTCTTAAACTCTGGACAACCTTCAGCAGTTCATTTATTTCTTCAAATAGTCCTCCTCTCTTGTCCTTCCATTCTCTTCTGGAACTGAACTCTAGAAAAATGTTGGAGCCTTCGATTGCACCACATACCCTGCAGCTACTGTGATCTTTCAAAAGTATGAATTCTATTATGATGGTTGTATTTGCAACTCTCTGTGCTGGACGTTTTCCTAACCACCCTCTGGACTTTCTAGCTCTTCAATTACTTATACAGTCAATTTTTTGCATTAACTTTTTTTACTTTTGAAAAGCCTAATTTTTTTATCCTGGATGATCTCTGACAGATGTACTCCTCATTAATTTACCATTTTATTTGGAAAAATTCCAAATGCCTTGCCATGGCCTGAATACTCCTCTATGATGTGACCTCTGCTCACCTCCTCAGTCTCATCTTGTGTCATTCTAGCTCTCCTTTATTGTACACTAGCCAGATTAGCCTCATGTACACAAAAGACAACAAGCACGGCTGATTGCTATTCTTTGAAAAGTCTGCCTATAAGTTTAGCCCTTGACTGATGTCTGGGAATTTAGTTTTCAGGGAAGTCTCCACCACCCTACTGATCAGAGTGGTTCTCTGTGCTTAGATGGTACAAACAATATGATTTGTGCTGAGTACATGCTTTCCTTCAGGGACTCTGGAATTTTGGTACATGTTATGCGGAAGGTGCATATGGGATCATTCCCCGGGAAAAGCCTTGGGTAATGAGCTTCCGTGGTTGACAATATTTCACGTATGTCATTACAACTCATTGTTGGCGAGCACATCCATTCTAACAACTGGAAAAGAACTCTGTAAATTCTGTGCCTTTTCCCCCCAGGATTTGCCTTATGTACCTTTTGTTTTCACTGATTTTGCTTTGTATTCTTTCTCTGCATTAAATAATAACATGGTGAGGACTATACACAGAGTCTTTGAATCCTCCTCCTGAATCATGGAACCTAGGGGTGGTCTTGGAAATGCCACCCACACACATCGTGGAGATCCGTGAATGAGTAAGATATTGCATAGTATTTTAAAGTCAATTCTAAAAATCTCTTGTTTTATTTCCAAAATTTCGCAAAGACATTTCCAAGCACACTTAGTTTCAAGGTTAGAAGTCATAGAGATTATAGACTAACTATAAAAGCAAATAAATTCTTAAATTTCACAAAGACAAATGCTTTAATATACATTTTTACCTTTAAGAGCATCTTTGGCTATGTATTTTTAATAGATATACAGACAGTGTAAAGCAGTCTTAGTGAATTAGTTATTCACTATAGTGAATCAGTTATTACAGGACTGGACATACCTAAGTAGTTATGTGAATTAGTTATTATAGGACTGGACATACCTAGCACTCCTCTTGCAAACACTTGTCAGTTTTGGGTGAAACAAACATGCTTCTCTATGGCAAACCTTCAAACAACTGTGCTTTAACTTCCAAGCATACATAGTTTCAAGGTTAGAAGTCACAGAGACTATAGGCTGACTATAAAAGGAAATAGACAAGTATTATTCAGAACTTCCCTTTTAATAAGCTGCAGCGTGAATATGAATTTAACTTAAATTTTGCAACACCGCATAGGTAAATCACTAATCTCCTCCCTTATCTTTCTAACCTCGAGATTTCAAACACTGGGTCAACAATTTGTTTATCTGAAGTCTTTCATTAAGCACCGTTAACATTATCATGATTTCAACAGAAATTTTTAGTAAGGTTGTATTAAGATATTATAACTCCCTCCTCAACTGTTCCAATTCATTACTGCCATAAGGTTTTACATTAGCAAGTCTCCTCTGCCATCTTTTCAAGGCTAATTTCTTTATTGTTGTTCAGACCTCAGTTTGAATATTACCTCCTTAGAGAAATGTCTCTCTAAAAAAACTAGCTGTTTACTCTCGTTCACGTTTTTGTCTTTGCAGAACACTTACCAACCACTATTTTTATAGTTTGTTGTTTCTTTAATCATTTATTTGACTTTTCTTCCTCGCTAGAACATAAACTTCATGAAGAAAGGAATTTGCTGTATTCCCGTGTCTTTTGTATAACTGGCATGTAATCAATGTTCATGGACTGAATGAATGAAACAATAATGCTAGATTTAAAATTCTCCTGATATTTTAATAACTTTTAATTAAAGCCTAACGTACTGTAAGCACACCCGTGTAACCACCATCCTGCTCAGCAGAGGACATTAACAGTACTTCAGGATTCCCCCTTCCTTAGTTTTTCTTTCAAGTCAGTATGCTCCTCTCCCTAAAGATAACCATAATTTTGACTTCTAACACTTGATCACTTTGTGAACTTTATGTAAATAGAATCTTGTATTATTTTCCACTCAGATTATCTCCTTTAAATATACCTATGATACTTACCCATGTTGTTGTATGCTATGATGCTAAGTTGCTTCCGCCGTGTCCGACTCTTTGCGACCCCACGGACTGTAGCCCACCAGCCTCCTCTGTCCCTGGGATTCTCCAGGCAGGAGCACTGGAGTGGGCTGCCATTTCCCTCCCCATGTTGTGTGCTATAGAAATAGTTTATTTTCTCTGCTGCCTAGTATTTTATTGTTAGAGGTGACATTTGACCCACTGTACAGTTGATGGCTAACTGTATTGTTTCCATTTGGGGGTTGTTATAAGTAGGGCTGCCATGGACATGCTCGTACACAGGATTTAGTACACACACATATATTTCAGATAAGTATCAGAAGGTCATAGCACATGTATTTATTTATTAGATCATTAAAATAAATATTCTAATGTGATTGTACCTGTTTCCAGTAAATCAACATTCTCACCAGTTCTGGGAATTATTTTTAATTTTTGCCATTCTCAAGTTCTTATTGTACCATTAGCTCTTTGATGTCTTCAAATATATTTAAAAACTGTTACCCAGTATTTTCAGTTATTTTGGTGGAGGGTAGCTTTGATATTGGATAGTCCTTTAATCTTCCTTCTATAATCCATCAATTCTTATTTTTTGATGCATTTTGAAGAAAGTTACAGACATTATATCTAAACACTTCAACATGCATATCATTAACTAGACTTTAATGACCTGATTTAAATGTAATATTTTTGTCATGCACTGACTGTGAGCATTTGAACATGTTACTTCCGTTCTCTGAGCTTTGGATCCTTGATAGGAAAAAATGCTGATATTAGTAACTGCCTTATAGGGGGTTGCTAGGTGGGTCGAATGAAATTATAAATGCATCAACATATATGTATAGGGCTTCCCAGGTGGTTCAGTGGTAACGAATCTGCCTGCCAACGCAAGAGATGCAGGAGACATGGGTTTGATCCCTGGCTTGGGAAGATCCTTCGGAGAAGAAAATGGCAACCCACTTCAGTATTTTTGCCTGGAAAATCTCATAGACAGTAGAGCCTGGTAGGCTGCAGTCCATGGGGTTGCAAAGAGTTAGACACAACTGACCACACACCCACATACACGTATGTAGTTACTTACTGATAAATGTGTACGTGTGCACATCTACTTATAATTCTTGCTACAGGGTTGATATGTGTAGCGGTTATTATTGTTATTGTCAATCTGTGGCCTGGAGGACAAGAGTAAGTCATTGTCACTGGCCCTCTTTCCTGCTCACCTACACTGAGCTCACAACCAGGAGGGCAACGCTCAGAGGCAGCTGCTGAGGGCAGAGGAATAGTGTCAACACAACTGTTTACTTACCGTAGCGTGATCTGTCCTCCTGTCTCTGGAATACGTAACCATGACTATTAAAGGCACCGCATTCTGTGGACAGAAACTCTAGTCTTAAGCTTTCTTCTTCTATTCAGTAAGCTGATTATGAGACAGAGTCCACCAAAGCCAGATTTTCTTTCATATGCTGTGAAATTGTCATAGAATGTGAACAATTTCCAAATGGCTAGAAGAAGGCTCTTTCCAAGAAAAGTGCCAAAGTGCCATAAGGGCTGAGTTCAAACCTGGCCTGACTGTGGTCACATGAGGTCTTCTTTTTCTCTTTGCTTTCACTTTGCAGTGAATGTGCCCGAGAGGCATAGGCCTGCTAGGACAAGGGTGGTCTGTTTGAGTATTCTCAGCCACCTGCAGGAAATTAAAAAACTGTGAAGTGGTTGATAAAATAGATACAGGAGACAGATAAGAAAGCTTTATAAAGACAGTATAGTGTTTTAATGGTGTAACTTGGATGATAAAGCACTTAATCAGAGTCAGAATGAGCCAGTGAGGAATCCATATTAAATCATGAAAAAGTGTTCACTTCCAGTTTTAAGAGGCTGTGCTGTAGAATAGAAAAGCCCCAAAGCTAAAAGTTCAGCCAGTTATTCTGCGAAGCCTCGACACAGGTTCTGTCTATAACTCATACATAAATTAAATATTTAGACCTAGTAGCCTTCACTGGAGGAGTAAAAAAACGTTCGGAAAGACAAAGACAGAGCATTAATGTTTGTGATGTTGTGTCAGGGATAAGTCTTGTAATCATGAAGAAATACATTTATAGACTTAAGATATTTGAAGTATCTAAGAAAATACGACGTATAAGAGAACACTCAACAACCTTGGTTTAATATGAAATTATACGAATGTAACTAGTTAACTTTATATACGGTGTTTGTGTGTGGAAATTTAAGGGAGACACAATTCAAAAATAGTCAACTGTTCTTTGATGATTAGAATTTGAAATTATAAACATAATATCAATTGCATCAGCAGCAAAAAAATATGAAATGCTTAAGAAAACTTGCTTTATTTGATATCCTACCTATATCCATTACATTTATAGGATATATATATATATATATATATATAAGACTTGGACTGATAGGGTTTTAAATTTACTTTGGCCTAATTTAAAGTATTAAAGTTTAAAATGCAGTTCAAATGTTCAAAGGAATTTAATTAACTAATTTTGAAAACAGTTAATTTTTTAGGAGTGTTTAATATGTTAATCTGCCTTTCCTGGTAGCTCAGTTGGTTAAGAATCCGCCTGCAATGCAGGAGACCCAGATCGATTCCTGGGTGGGGAGGATCCCCTGGAGGAGGGATAGGCTACCCACTCCAGTGTTCTTAGGTTTCGCTGGTGGCTCTGATGCTCCACCTGCAATGCGGGAGACTTGGGTATGACCCCTGAGTTGGGAAGATCCCCTGGAGGAGGTTATGGCAGCCCACTCCAGTGTTCTTGCTTGGAGAATCCTCACGGACAGAGGAGCCTGGCGGACCACAGACGTGGGGTCACAAAGATCTGGACACAACTGGAGAGCTGAGACAGTAGGCAGTGTGTCAATCGCAGGCATGTGGCTGCTTCATGATGCGGCAACTTTCTAGGCTGTATTACCCAGATACTCAATCAAATACTAATCTGGGTGTTGCTGTGAAAGTGTTTTGTAGGTGTGGTACCCTAATCCGTCCTGTGCTTGTTTACCCAGTTGTGAAATATGTAATTGGAATAGGTACGCACAGCAACTGGCAGAATGCCAACACTGAGAAGATTTAAGTATTTAAATCTTCTCACAGCAAGTATTTAAAATTGGTATCCTCTGAGTACAGACTGCGTTATAGCTGGTCCTGAGGCTGTATAAAAGCGCAACAGAGAGTCCAAAGGAGCAGAGGTGGAACACAAGCTGCGTTAATAATGTTGAATTTTGTTTTTGACATTTCACTTTGATTCTTCAGATTCTGTCAAGAAGACAGTCTGTTCAGAATGAAAGACCTTTCACATTTCTTAAACAAACTGCTCCTTTTATAGTGAAAGATCAAGCCTTGGGCTCAGAGAATTTGGAAGGCAATATTATCTAGCAAGCATTCAATGATTTAAAAAATTAGTTATAATTTCTATGTCCAATAATACTAATTTTTCACTTCTTTTAAGTATACTATACATTTTCTTATGGGCTTCCCTGGTGGCTCAGAGGTTAAAGTGTCTGCCTCCAATGCGGGAGACCTGGGTTTGGGAAGATCCCCTGGAGAAGGAAATGGCAACCCACTCCAGTACTCTTGCCTGGAGAATCCCGTGGATGAAGAAGCCTAATAGGTTACAGTCCACGGGGTTGCAAAGAGTCAGACACGACTGAGCGACTTCACCTCATACATTTTCTTTCTAAAATGGGGCTTCCATGATGGCTCAGACGGTATAAGATCTGCCTGCAATGCAGGAAGTAGGATTAGATTCCTGGGTTGGAAAGATTCCCTGGAGAACAAAAAGTGCTAGTCATTTAGTCGTGTCCGACTCTTTGTGACCCAGTAGGCTGTAGCCCACCAGGCTCCTCTGTCCATGGAATTCTCCAGGCAGGAATACCAGAGTGGGTTGCCGTGCCCTTCTCCAGGGGATCTTCCTGACCCAGGGATCGAACCTGGGTCTCCTACGCTGCAGGCAGAATCTTTACCGTCTGAGCCACCAGGGAAAGGGAAAGTGAAGCTGCTCAGCTGTGTCTGACTCTTTGCGAGACCCCATGGACTGTAGCCTACTAGGCTCCTCCGTCCGGGATTTTCCAGGCAAGAGGACTGGAGTGGGTTGCCACTTCCTTCTCCAGAGCCACCAGGGAAGGAAGTATGAAACAAATGTTATGAAGTTAAGAAAAACGGAAACAAAACACTTGTCTCACTGGGACAGATGTCGTGGGAATGCGGCAGATACTGGGGAAATGTATGCAAGAGTGGAAGGTGGGCATGACACTACTTTAAAATGCTCTGAAAGTGTTTCTGGACACATATCCATTCTCTTGTCTAGAAATGCAAGACTCTGCCTCGGAGTACTGAAAAGGCAGGCCATCTGCTAGCTGGCTTTTTCCATTAGTTTGTTCTGATTCTCACAGCCATCTTGTAAGGCAGGAAGCATCATCTTCCGTTCACGGACAAGGGGAACAAGATTTTGAGAATCAGCGTCTTCATGGTCACACTGCATGGGAGCTGCAGCCAGCATTTAGGTCAGGGAGGAGGCCAGGGTCTGCGTATGAAATGTTGCATGAGGTCAGGTTAGCTCACTGTGGGAGACTTCTGGAAGATAAGAACCCTGATCTTTACCTCTTTAAACAGAGCCCAGATGAAGCAGAATCTGTCTTTTCCTCCTGGAGGGGAAGATGGCATTTTCCTTCTGCAAAGTTTTGCTCAGATTTCGGCCTGAGTGCAGGTAGGTAGTTTTTAATAAGCATTCAAAGGAAGAGGAATGAAGGGAGACACATGGAACAAAAGGGGGAGAGAAACAAGGATCATTCTGAATGCTTTGATTTCTTGGGAGTCCCACATCCTTCTCTGGTCCCTCCGTGGGGTGTCATTTTGGGGACACTGAGATATTTTAGGCTTTTTGCGAAGGTTGAAAATGGGAAGTTTATAGTGCCTCAATCCTGGCAGACAGATGGAAACAATTAACACCATAGCTTAAAAATCTCATAGTTGGAAGCTGCTCAGCAGCCCTGATGCTTAAAATTCCTCCCTGGGTGGTTGGAACAGAGATGAAAAGAGAAGGGAAATAAGATGGGTTCAGCACTTTTTGCATACAGAGCACTTTGGGATAATCTCCCCAACAGTTGCCTGAGGGAGCTGCCGTGATTAACCCTGTTACCCAGATGACAAAACTGAGGCTCAGAGGAGCTACGCATGTGCCCTGTGCCCAGGCTCACATTGCACAATATTCTGGCTGGGCGTTCAGCCTCCCCAAACACAAGTCTGTTTTTAGCCAACAGATAGAAAGCGTTGCATGAAAAAACCTGTAGTAGGCTGAATAATGCCTCCCTCCACCCGCAATCCCCCAAAGATATCCGCATCCTGGTCTGTGGAACCTGTGAATATTACAAGGAAAAAAGCCTCTGCAGTTGTGGAGGAGTTAGAGGGTGTTGATATGCGCAGATTTTTCTGGATTATCCAGGTGGACCCGAATCCCATATGTCCTTTTAAGAGTCAAGCAAAGGGAAATTCAAAACAAGAGGAGATGGTGAGGTGACTACAGAGACAGAGACTGGGGTGATGTGGCCACAAGCCAAGGAATGTTTGCAACCACGGATACTGGACGAGACAAGCGGCAGATTCTCCCTTAGGGCCTCCCGGGGAGTGGGGCCCTGCCTGCACTGCTATTAGCCCCGTGAAGCCGGTTTCTCTGAGACAATAATTTCTGCAGACCAGCAAGTTTGCAGTAACTTATCGTTACAGCCACAGGAAACTCTTAGAGGTTCTGGGAGAGAACCATAAGGGAGAGCATTTCAGGGATAATGAGAAGGAGACAGAATGCTGAGAAAGGTAGGGGGAACCAGGAATCACTGGCTTGTCCCCGTGAGGCCAGAGGCTGTGTGCGGTCCCCACTGGACAGCTCTCCTCTGCTGCCCTCACTTCCACGTTTATGCCCTCTAGTCCTAGGCTGCAGTTTTTGAAACTCCAGAGATCTTGGTCCAAGCTCCGTCCCAATACAGGGGTGTCTTCTAGGGCATCGCAGAGGGTTAGGAATGATACTAACTACACATGGTTCAAGGCCAGAGGTCATCACTGGTGCCTTGGCAGAGGGTGAGGGAGGGGAGGGAAATGAGGGCAGAATATCGGAATGTGATTAAAATCCCATAGCTCAAAAGCCATTACGCAGTCAGTCAACAGATGATTAAGATGAGGAGAGATCCTCAGTTCTTTAGAAGCCAGCACTCTATAAACACTGTAAAATTTCATGGCAACAAATGAGCAAGGCACACCCTCAGGGAGCCACTTTGATCTGCCAGCTGGCACTCGGTGACTGTCACTCAGCAGCTGTCTAGGTGACTCGGACGTGGTTCTTCCCGAGGGGGTGGGAGGCAGACGTGAGCCTTGCCCTTGAGAAAAGCCATCTCTGCCTGCAGAACTGGTGAAGGCTTCAAGAAGATGAGGTGTTAGACTCTAGCCCCCAGGCACTGTCACCGCCTCGGCTCTGCTCCATTCGAAGCAGCTTGGGTTGCATTTCTGCTGCAAGCTATTAAATAAATATTGATAATTTTGAACTGCAGCGTTGGAAAAGACTTTGAGAGTCCCTTGGACAGCAAAGAGATCCAACCAGTCCTGAGAGAAACAAGGATCATTCTGAATGCTTTGATTTCTTGGGAGTCCCACATCCTTCTCTGGTCCCTCCGTGGGGTGTCATTTTGGGGACACTGAGATATTTTAGGCTTTTTGCGAAGGTTGAAAATGGGAAGTTTATAGTGCCTCAATCCTGGCAGACAGATGGAAACAATTAACACCATAGCTTAAAAATCTCATAGTTGGAAGCTGCTCAGCAGCCCTGATGCTTAAAATTCCTCCCTGGGTGGTTGGAACAGAGATGAAAAGAGAAGGGAAATAAGATGGGTTCAGCACTTTTTGCATACAGAGCACTTTGGGATAATCTCCCCAACAGTTGCCTGAGGGAGCTGCCGTGATTAACCCTGTTACCCAGATGACAAAACTGAGGCTCAGAGGAGCTACGCATGTGCCCTGTGCCCAGGCTCACATTGCACAATATTCTGGCTGGGCGTTCAGCCTCCCCAAACACAAGTCTGTTTTTAGCCAACAGATAGAAAGCGTTGCATGAAAAAACCTGTAGTAGGCTGAATAATGCCTCCCTCCACCCGCAATCCCCCAAAGATATCCGCATCCTGGTCTGTGGAACCTGTGAATATTACAAGGAAAAAAGCCTCTGCAGTTGTGGAGGAGTTAGAGGGTGTTGATATGCGCAGATTTTTCTGGATTATCCAGGTGGACCCGAATCCCATATGTCCTTTTAAGAGTCAAGCAAAGGGAAATTCAAAACAAGAGGAGATGGTGAGGTGACTACAGAGACAGAGACTGGGGTGATGTGGCCACAAGCCAAGGAATGTTTGCAACCACGGATACTGGACGAGACAAGCGGCAGATTCTCCCTTAGGGCCTCCCGGGGAGTGGGGCCCTGCCTGCACTGCTATTAGCCCCGTGAAGCCGGTTTCTCTGAGACAATAATTTCTGCAGACCAGCAAGTTTGCAGTAACTTATCGTTACAGCCACAGGAAACTCTTAGAGGTTCTGGGAGAGAACCATAAGGGAGAGCATTTCAGGGATAATGAGAAGGAGACAGAATGCTGAGAAAGGTAGGGGGAACCAGGAATCACTGGCTTGTCCCCGTGAGGCCAGAGGCTGTGTGCGGTCCCCACTGGACAGCTCTCCTCTGCTGCCCTCACTTCCACGTTTATGCCCTCTAGTCCTAGGCTGCAGTTTTTGAAACTCCAGAGATCTTGGTCCAAGCTCCGTCCCAATACAGGGGTGTCTTCTAGGGCATCGCAGAGGGTTAGGAATGATACTAACTACACATGGTTCAAGGCCAGAGGTCATCACTGGTGCCTTGGCAGAGGGTGAGGGAGGGGAGGGAAATGAGGGCAGAATATCGGAATGTGATTAAAATCCCATAGCTCAAAAGCCATTACGCAGTCAGTCAACAGATGATTAAGATGAGGAGAGATCCTCAGTTCTTTAGAAGCCAGCACTCTATAAACACTGTAAAATTTCATGGCAACAAATGAGCAAGGCACACCCTCAGGGAGCCACTTTGATCTGCCAGCTGGCACTCGGTGACTGTCACTCAGCAGCTGTCTAGGTGACTCGGACGTGGTTCTTCCCGAGGGGGTGGGAGGCAGACGTGAGCCTTGCCCTTGAGAAAAGCCATCTCTGCCTGCAGAACTGGTGAAGGCTTCAAGAAGATGAGGTGTTAGACTCTAGCCCCCAGGCACTGTCACCGCCTCGGCTCTGCTCCATTCGAAGCAGCTTGGGTTGCATTTCTGCTGCAAGCTATTAAATAAATATTGATAATTTTGAACTGCAGCGTTGGAAAAGACTTTGAGAGTCCCTTGGACAGCAAAGAGATCCAACCAGTCCATCCTAAAGGAAATCAGCCCTGAATATTCATTGGAAGGACTGATGCTAAAGCTGAAGCTCCAATACTTTGGCCACCTGATGCTAAGAGCTGACTAATTGGAAAAGACCCTGATGCTGGGAAAGATTGAAGACAGGAGGAGAAGGGGACAACAGAGGATGAGATGGTTGGATGGCATCACTGATTCGATGGACAAGAGTTTGAGCAAGTTCAGAGAGATGGTGAAGGACAGGGAAGCCTGGAGTGCTGCAGTCTACGGAGTTACAGAGAACTGGACACAGCTTAGTAACTGACCAGCAGACGTCCCCACACCGGAGGCGTGCTGCAGAGCATCCCCTTGTCCGTTGGTTCTGTGTAGTCCTCTCTCTGTGGAATGATTTTTTCTGTTTACCTATTCACTGTCTGCTCCCCGCCTCCCTCCATCCTCCCTAGGATATAAGCCTCATGAAGCTAGGATGTTCTATCGGATCCACTAGTCTATTTGTCGCCAGGGCTTACAATATATAAATATTTGTTAAGTAAAGGGATGGCTGAGGCAAGGGTGTGGGTACCACATCACAGAAGCAGCTCAGGGCTGCCTCCGCCCATGGCCCATGTGAGAGGCAGGAGAGGCACTAAAGAGCGGAGTCATGAGGGTGATTCTGTGCCAAGCTCGACCCAGCGTGAGGCTGCCGGAAGGTGGCAGGAGGGAACTTATGGAAGGGAGCCCTAGGAAACTTCTGAACAGGCAACGGGGTTTCAGGTGGAAAAAGAGACTTTTAGGTTATTACGTGACCACAGAAGTCTTCAGAGAATGGAGTCGATACAGAGGACTCAGGCAGTGGAGGTGAGATTTCACAAGCTGCTTGAGAGATGCGGGTGCAGCCATGGAACTCCCCACTAAGGGCACGTCCATTGGCCAGACACTTTCTCCAAGCATCCTCAGTGACAGGGGGACGAGGCTTATCTGTATGGCTGGATCCCTCCATCCTTTTTACAGTTAAACGTCCCCCTTTTAGTCCATGATACAGCAGTAGCATGGACTCGCCCCCCAGACTGTTTAGAAAAACTTGGAGAGAAGCCCAGAGGCGTCACAGAGTGCTGGCGAAAGGCTGAAGATGACTGCTTCACAGCCCATTTGCTGTTTAGATAATTTCCTGAATTAATTTTGTAAGTCTCTACTCTTTGTTCTGTGTGGCCGCTGAAGTCTCCACTCAATTAGGGTACCTAATGACTGGACAAGGATTTCTCTAAGGGCTCGTAACCAATAATTCTCCCAGTCTTCACTGAAGGGCTTTGTTTGGTGTATACAGTGCCTTCAACACTCAGGCAGTGGACACTCTGCCTTAGCTGTCCCTGCAGACTGGCCCAGGGTCTCATGGTCAGCCAGAGGTGTGTGTTCAGGGCCTTTTCTTGTCTTACAACCTTGGCCATGTACACAGCCCTATCTACACATGTGACCTTTAGCCTCTAAGGGTATTTTGCAGCTTTTCAAAGATAAATAAGGTCATCGAATTTCCCAGTTTTAGAGTTTTTTTTTTTTTTTTTTTGGTGGCACTGAATGGCATGCAGGATCTTAGTTCCTTGATCAGGGATGGAACCCACACCCCGTATGGTGAAAGCACGGATGCTTAGCCATTGAAATGTCAGAGAAGTCCTCCCAGTTTCTTTAAGATTTTTTAAATTGGCTTGCTGTTCACCCAACTGTTATTGCTACCTCCAGCAGGTGCAATGGTAAACCACTGCTGTCGACTGTTTCTGAGAGATGTCCCCTGGGAAAAGTCTGCATGCATGGGGCAAACTCTGAACTGGGTCAGGTAAAAGCAAACGTCGGGAGAGGGGCTTTCCAAAGAACAGCCAGACAGGCCAGATAATGATAATTCTCTGATTATGGGGCGTTGAAAGAGCTTACAACTATGCTTTGACCTTCACGGTGTCTACGAGGGTGCTTGTTTCTTCATTGGTTTTGTGGAGGAGAGGGATTGTGGAGGTTTTAAACTTTGCCATTCCATTACCTCATTTTATCCTTTCTTTACCTCCCTTCCTTTCTCCCTTCTTTCTTTCTTACATAATTTATTTACTGAAGAACCCAGATAGTTTGACTGACAGAGCTTCCCAAGTATGGATTTTGTGATGGCATGCTCTCTGTGTAGCTCAATGTATTCGTTACCCTCTAAAGGTCATAAGAAGGCAGTCAGATACAGAGATCTGATCTGACTCAGGTTTAATCCCTTTGCAAGAGTATAGCTGGTGCTGTGTTCCTTCTGTGGGAGACACAATATATGCATTTTTAGGGCAAATCTACCATGTGAACAAATTTACTTTCAGACAGGATGGTAAACACATTTCCATCCATGGAATTCTCCAGGCCAGAATACTGCAGTGGGTAGCCTTTCCCTTCTCCAGCGGATCTTCCCAACCCAGGGAGCTAACCCACGCCTCCCGCATTGCACGTAGATTCTTTATCAGCTGAGCCACCAGGGAAGCCCAAGAATACCGGAGTGGGTAGCCCATCCCTTCTCCAGTGGATCTTCCTGACCCAGGAATCGAACCGGGGTCTCCTGCATTGCAACTGGATTCTTTACCAATTGAGCTATCAAGGAAGCTCCAAAATTAAAATAAGAGCAGAAATCTCATTCAATGATGCCTAAACCCTCTTAGCTGGCTACTGGGACAAGAAAACTTCAGTGTGTTGGTTTGTTTAATATAGAATTTTTAGGATCTAGGAACATCTATAACTATAATAACTTTTATAATATTTCCATACAGTGTATTAATTCCCTATGAATATTGGGTTGGTGCTGCCCAGCAATAATCCTAAACGTTAATACTCATGTATATAGTGCCTGTTTGTGCTAGGCACTATCCTGCCCCTGTCTAATTTTTTTATGCATTTATTTTATTTTGGCTGCGCTGGGTCTCTGTCATGCACGCAGGCCTCTGTGGCTGCGGCATGCGCTCAGTTGCTCTGTGACATATGGGATCATAGTTCCCTGGCTGGAGACTGAGCCCACATCCCCTACACTGGAAGGCAGATTCTCAACTGCAGGACAACCAGGAAAGTCCCTGTCCTACCCTCTTTACACAGCGCGTGCATTTTCCATTTGTCTCTGCTTGGTTTGTAGTAAACTGAAAATGTGGGTACACACAGCTCTATCTTTAGCTCCTCCTATTCACATGTGTTGGACAGTGCTGTCTACATTATGTGCAATAATCACTGAGTCCCCACTTTCAGTCTCCTTATTTTAAAACCCTGAACAAAAACCTGTGATGGGCAAAATATTGTTCTTCTGCTCAATTGCAGCTATTCAAAAGGTGGTACTGGAGTTCTGCCACAGGATATATCTACTGAAGAAGCGGGCATGGCAGCTCTCGCCTCACACATATTTCAGATATCTCCACCCCGTCTTTAGCTTGTCTTTTCGTTCTCTGAACAGCACCGTTCTGAGAGCAAAAGTTCTGAATCTTGATGAGGTCCAGTTTATCAGTTCTTTCTTTCATAGCTTGTGCCGTCGGTGTCAAGTCTAAGAACCCACTGCCTGGTCCTAGATCCAAATATTATCTGTATTTTTTCTAAAAACATTCAGTTTGATGTTCTACATTAATCTATAGTCCACTTAGAGTTAACGTTTGTACAATGTGTGAGATTTTTCATGATGGATCCACAGTATTTGTTGAAAAGTCTGCCCTTCCTCCATTCAATTACTATATTGGAAAGATGGTATTAACTAATTACCACAGCCTTTCTATACATTTAATGCAATTTTCTTCTAGTCATAAAATAACTTGAAAAAACCATATGTGATATTTGTGTGAGATATTTGATTTTGATATTCAGAGGTCTCGTTTCCTATTGAGAATCGATATCTTGTCCCATTGGTTTTCCTTTACTAAGCAGCCTTTCATTGTGGTTATAAAGATTTAGAGAAGTGTGGCACAGTGAGAATGCCTATGAGTCCATGAGTTTCCTAAGAAAAGTGTGAAAGAAGTCGGAGGAAGAAAAAAGAAAAGAAAGACCTGGATTTCAGCTTTGATTCCATCATTTTTTTCTTTGGTTTCCTTGGATGGTCTTCCTGCCTGTGAATGGGATCAACAGTTCCTCTTCACAGATTCCTTGTGATAAATAACATCATGTACAGAAAGCGTCTAGGTCCCGCTGCAGCGCCCTTCTCGCCCCAGGGGACAGACAGATGGACGAGCCAGACTCTTTCTTCTGGGAAGCCATCTTTCTTCCTGAGGCTGCAGGAGGCTGGTCTTAGAGGCATATGTAGAGGGCTGAGCAGCTGGCAAGTGGAGAGCTTGGATTAGCATGTTGGATAGAGGGATGGCGGCCATAATGTGCTCCCCCTCGACCCCCAGCTCTGCACATCCACCCTCCGAGCTCAGCTGTGGAAGAGATCAGTGGTGTAAATGGATTAGGGAAAGCCTGCCTGGCCTCTTCCCACTGCCCCCGCACCTGGGGCTCTCCACGTTGGAGATTAGTGGGTGGCAGCTTTGTCAGGGGGACAGACATTTAAACGTCAGCTTTAAAGGAGTATATTTAAGGAGAGAGGGAATAGGAGACCCTCCTTCCTTACCTCCTCTTCCAGCAAGTCAGTGCCATGCTTTCCTGTGAGTCTGCACATTTTCAAAACACAGGGCTTAGTATTCTTTCTAGTGATTCTCGCCCTTCGGGCAGGTGCTAGTGATCGTTAGAGCTGTTACTGGAGCCAAATCCAACTCTGCACGTGGCAGCCAGTGAGGAACAGACATGAATCATGTATTGGAGGCAAAAAAGGTTGTTAACCCACTTTCCCAGACAGAGGGGGGAGCAGGCGAGAGACATTCCCCAGCGGAAGCTCTCTGTGACAGCGCATGCCCAGCTCAGAGGGAGCCATTCTCATGCTTTGTCCATTCATTCATTTATTGACTTAACCCTTAACGGGGAGTTTATTTATTTACTGATGTGCTCATTCACTGAGAACGAGCCAAAGCCAGCCAGTCTCCCAGTGAATGTTGCTTTAGCTTCTCCCCTGTGCCTGGCCCTGCGCCCAGCCCTGGGGACACGTGGCAAAACATGGGGCTGTTCTGCAGAGGGGCTGGACTGCGCACGGGCTGGCATGGCCACATGCTCCTGGACTATGCAAGGGCTCGGCCACACGTGTGTCTTTGCAGGTATGAGCCCGGCTTCTGTGACTCTGGCCAGTGCCCTCCAGGTCCGGGGTGAAGCTCTGTCTGAAGAGGAAATCTGGTCCCTCCTGTCCCTGGCGGCTGAGCGGCTCCTGGAGGACCTTTGTGATGGTAAGAGAGTGTGTCTGGGGCAGTTGAGTCACAGGGAGTCGAATGTGAAGCTTCCCAAACAGCTTACTGATCTGTCATCCGAGGTGTTAGACTGAGCAGGCACGGGACACCCCCCCCCTCCCCCCCATGGAGCTGCTCTGGGAAGGCAGTTCTGTCTCCTGGACCCATGGAATGCCACAGAGTTGGAAGAAAGTCTTTTTGCCTTGGTACGGCAGCCTTTCCAGGCATGGTGTTTAGGGAGAGAGAGGCTGGGAACTCTGTGGGGCTCTCCCAATACCTGGGCAGCTTGGGCAGAACCAGAGACAGAAAGGACGCAGAGGGCAATCATTGCCCCCTGCCAGATGCTGCAACCGTTAGTAGATAGAACCCACACACTCAGTAATCTAAACAGGGGAGGTTAATATGAAGAATTGTTAAACTAAGATAAAGGAGTAACCGTCAGATGTGAGAAAACTTAACATGGTCTCCTAGGACTGAGGGCATACCCAGTGAGGGACAAACTTTGAAGGGAAGCCCCCTCTCCAAGTTGGGGTTCAGATCTGCTGGAGGAGCTGTGCTTGCAGACCACGGTGATGGCGAAGTTCTCTGCTCAACCTGGCTCTGGGTGTCTGCAGCCACGGACACACACGGTACAGGCATCGCCTACAGGGGCAGAGGGACTCCCTGGATGCGGGCAGGCAGAGATGAGCCCCAGCTCAGGAGCTAATGCCTGCAGGAGGCCCGGAGCCTGCTGTGTCTCTGGAGAAAGGGTTGCGACGCGATCACTTCACAAGGTCAGGCCGAGGGGTGGCTTAGGGACCCAGCGTGCAGGGCGTGTGCAGGAGCAGAGCGTCACTCTTCACGCACACACCGCTAACCCCGAAGAAACAGCAGGAGAGCCCGCCTCCCGTAACGTCTCTCCAGCGCCCTCTGCTGAGAAAGCTGTACATTACTCCCGCAGTGAAAGCGAGAACTCTTGCAGTGAAAGGAGGGAGCAGGTATTGAAACACGGATTTGCAGTTTCCAGGCACTGAACTGATAACTGGGACAAACACTGAGTGCTCACTCAGTGCTCACACTCCTGCCAGCCCGCGGTGGAGTTTCCCCATGTGGGAGATCACACATAGGCAATCGGGGTGAGGACCCTGGCTGTGCTGTTTGAAGGAGGCTGTGCTGTTTGAAGGAGGCTGTGTGCCTGTATTTTGGGCTCCATCTTCCTCCTAGTCTTCACTCCTCTTCCCTGCCCTGGAGGCTTTAATGAACAGCTAGAAGGCAGTGGCACCCCACTCCAGTGTCTTGCCTGGAAAATCCCATGGATGGGGGAGCCTGGTGGGCTACAGTCCATGAGGTCGCTGGGAGTCGGACACGACTGAGCGACTTCACTTTCGCTTTTCCCTTTCACGTATTGGAGAAGGAAATGGCAACCCGCTCCAGTGTTCTTGCCTGGAGAATCCCAGGGACGGGGAGCCTGGTGGGCCGCTGTCTGTGGGGTTGCACAGAGTTGGACACGACTGAAGCGACTTAGCAGCAGCAGCAGAGTATGCTCAGAAGACCAGCTGCCTTGGTTTCTAAACTGACTCCAGAGAAATAAGACTTGTGCTCATTTCCAAGTCGATCTGATCGCTCTTTACCTTTTGCCTCGAGACTCTTGGGCCGCCTGTGCACTTGGATGAGCTTACTAGGCTCCCAGCCATCGCTGCAGCCTGCATGCGTGACACACGCCTGCATGCGTCAGGGTTGAATTCCTCCCGCTCCCTGGGTCTTGCTTACAGTTCATTGCAGAGAAGGTTTTGGAAGACACCTGATGGGCACACTCCCACAGATGGCGCTCCAGATGGTGGCCCTACCTCTACACCCCCATCCCTGCCTTGGTTTCAGATTCCTCGAACTATGTGGTCTGCCCCTGGTCAGTCCTGCTTTCTGTGACCGGAAGTCTTTCCTTCGAAGACCATGTTTCCCATGTAGAGGCAGCTCCTTTCAAGGCCCCTGAGCTGCTACAGGGACACAGCGATGATGAGCAGCGTGATGCGTCTCAGGTAAGACGCGTGGAGTCTGTGCGGCACCCGTGGGCCTGTCCTCTGGGAAAGGCCTGGTCCTAGGTCGTCCCCAGCTCCCGGCGCAGCCCCAAGGAATGCTGAAGCAAAATGGATTTAACAAATGTTTTAATGAACTTTAAATGATTTTTTAAAAATTCCCAGGCTGTCTTGCCAGTAATTTATTAGCTCTTAGGTGAGAACAAGTCAACTTTTCTGAGCCCCAGGTTCTATATCTGTAAAGTGGGGGTAATATGACCTAATCAATCAGCTTATAAATACTTAGAAAGAAGCACTGGAAGAGCTGTAGGTAAGTGGTCTCGCAGCAGGTGGCAAAAGCGTAACAGGACCCAACAGATCCTCCAATGGAGCGCATCCCACGGCCTGAGGAAGGGCTGACGCAGCTGCACCAGTGTTTATCTGTATTGTTGACATTAGTGACAAACTGCAAACCAGCTAAATGTCCAGCAAGAGTGGAGATGAAACAAGACAGCATTACAATGGAACTGTAGAAACTTGACGGCTTGAAAAGTAATTAAATATATATAATATAATTTATATTATGTGTACATATATTTACACTTATGTGATCTTATTTATGAATACACACACACACACACACATGCCCAAGGTTCCAAAAATAAATGTCTGCATCGATTATTTCTGGATGTCAAATCAGTGATTTTTGCTTTTCCATGGAGATGTTATACCATGCTGCTTTCTGACAACATATGATGTGTTTTAATCAGGCTGAGTCACAGTATGTCATGTAGAGACAGTTTTGGCTACAAGAAACAAAAAGCCTAAAATACAGTGGCTGGAACCACAGATGAGTTATTTATATAACAAGAAGTCAAGAGTGGTCACCAGCTTTAGTAAATGTCACAGTATGTTCAGAAGACCAGCTGCCTTGGTCTTAATAAATGTCATCATTTCCTAAAGCTGTATATTTTCATTCTGTCCTCCTCAGCTGTTGACTATTTGGCTTAATGCTTGTTGCCTCATGGTCACATGATGGCTGCCATGATTCCATGTATCACATCAGCGTTCAAGACAGAAACAAGGGGGGAAAGAATGGGACCAGATGCATGTGCTCCTGTTGACAGTAGAGAACAAACCTTTTCCGAATCCCCCTACTTCATGTCTCTCACAAAAAATGAGTGTTGTGGTCACTGAGACTTTTAGCCTCCAGAGTAAGACGCAGCAATGTTTAAAGGAGTTGAAGATGGTTGTTGGGCTAGGCAGCCAACAGTGTCTGCCACACAGGAAAATAGATTATATTTCACTTACAGAACCATGGAATGACAGAAATGAGAGGTCTAACCACGTGCTTTTTCTCTTGGATAGATGCATGTCTATTCTTTGGGAATGACTCTCTACTGGTCGGCAGGGTTTCACGTTCCACCAAATCAGGTTTGTGAACAGGATTCTCAATGTCTTGCCTGGTGATGTCTCTGGATTTATTTAGTCTGTTTTCCCAGGGCAGGGACCACATCTGCTGAGCTATGCACCACCACTCTGTCCTGGGTTCTAGGAAGGATTGCCAGCTGATGTTAAAGAACTGCTTCTGCTGAGTCCAGAAAGAACCTCAGAATCCTACTCAACATGGCGCTCCAGGCAGCCACAATTTGGGAGTGGCAAGCAAGATAAGGCTTACATGCCCTCTAGTCCAGAGGAAGTAGGAAGCTAGAGAAATGTATAGGTGCTGAAGATACCAATTTATAGAAAAGGTCCTAAAGCAGCCCTTACTGAAGTGAGACGCTTCCATGAAAAAGGGTTCTGTGCTTAATCCATCTGGGAAAATGTTCCCTACAATGTCTTCTTCTTGAAGATTTATCAGAGTAATTTATTAAAGACACTGAGAAGGCTTAAAGTGCAGAAACTTTTAAGCTTTATCATAGCATTTTATAAAAATTTAGACTACATACGTGTCTGCTTGTATGTGTAAATGTCCATCTGCCACTATGACCATTTTGTGGAAACTAGTGTAATGAGAGTGCACGTTGGAGAACTCTATGCAGTCTGCTTGGCTTCTCTCTTTCCTCCCTACCCTCCTTCCTCCCTTCCTTTTTTCCATCTCACCCTTGTCTTCTCCAATTCAACATCCTAGTGCTTCCGATCCTCCTTCCGAAAGGAGACCTGGCCACCCTCCTCTTCTGTGGAATTATTCCCAACTCTCCACTCCCCAGGGGGTTGCATTTCACTCCTCAGCACAGAGTGTGGCCTATGCAATAACATACTGCGCTTGCAAGGGCCCCACACTTGACTTACTGCTCTGCATTAAAGTTCTGAGCCGTCTGAACAGGGCATTGTCCTTTTGCCCAGGGCCTGGTTCTGCCTGGGGTCCCCTTCCTTCCAGACACGTGCCAGCCTTTGCCCCCACTGCCTCCTCCCTCTGCGGTTCACCTCCCACCTTTCTCCCAGTCTACTTGAGTGTGCTCTTTGATGTTTAGTTCAAGTTCCTTCCCCATCTCCCTCCTCCCTCCCCAGCATGGGCCAAGGGCCTTCCTCTGTGTGATGACCTTGTCTTGAACTTCCCAAGATCAAAGCCCTTGCCACCCTGTACTGTGCTTGTCTCTCTGAGTGACCATCTTCTCCATTAGACTTTGAACCTCTTGAAGACAGGGACTGTCTCCCACCTTATATCTCAAGTAGCTGTGTAGTCTAGGCACGTTAGAGGCCCTGTGATGTGCTGTACGAGTGTAGGACTCAGCAGCCTGCATACATGTGAAGATAGAAATTCACAGCTGATGCCCCATGGCAGGAAATGGTAGAGCAGCCTTCGTCTGAAAAATGACTTGCAGTGTGGATGAGTGTTAGGAAAACATCTGATTGTGAGTCTGAATTGGACACCCTTTCCATATAAATGGTGGCCACTTAAACGCAGGAGGAAAGTGTTTAATAAAATACCCCTTTTTCCTTTTGCCTGATGAGCTCGTGTGACATGAAGTTCAGTCAACGATTATTGGCCTTATGCTGACCGCTGGTGATTCCAAAGTGTAAAAGCTTGTGGTCTTAGAGCTCACATTCTAGGGGAAAGACCCGGTGAGAACCACTCAAATAATTGGAGAAAATGATAGGCTGCCCAGGTGAATATGATGCATGTCTATTCTTTGGGAATGACTCTCTACTGGTCGGCAGGGTTTCACGTTCCACCAAATCAGGTTTGTGAACAGGATTCTCAATGTCTTGCCTGGTGATGTCTCTGGATTTATTTAGTCTGTTTTCCCAGGGCAGGGACCACATCTGCTGAGCTATGCACCACCACTCTGTCCTGGGTTCTAGGAAGGATTGCCAGCTGATGTTAAAGAACTGCTTCTGCTGAGTCCAGAAAGAACCTCAGAATCCTACTCAACATGGCGCTCCAGGCAGCCACAATTTGGGAGTGGCAAGCAAGATAAGGCTTACATGCCCTCTAGTCCAGAGGAAGTAGGAAGCTAGAGAAATGTATAGGTGCTGAAGATACCAATTTATAGAAAAGGTCCTAAAGCAGCCCTTACTGAAGTGAGACGCTTCCATGAAAAAGGGTTCTGTGCTTAATCCATCTGGGAAAATGTTCCCTACAATGTCTTCTTCTTGAAGATTTATCAGAGTAATTTATTAAAGACACTGAGAAGGCTTAAAGTGCAGAAACTTTTAAGCTTTATCATAGCATTTTATAAAAATTTAGACTACATACGTGTCTGCTTGTATGTGTAAATGTCCATCTGCCACTATGACCATTTTGTGGAAACTAGTGTAATGAGAGTGCACGTTGGAGAACTCTATGCAGTCTGCTTGGCTTCTCTCTTTCCTCCCTACCCTCCTTCCTCCCTTCCTTTTTTCCATCTCACCCTTGTCTTCTCCAATTCAACATCCTAGTGCTTCCGATCCTCCTTCCGAAAGGAGACCTGGCCACCCTCCTCTTCTGTGGAATTATTCCCAACTCTCCACTCCCCAGGGGGTTGCATTTCACTCCTCAGCACAGAGTGTGGCCTATGCAATAACATACTGCGCTTGCAAGGGCCCCACACTTGACTTACTGCTCTGCATTAAAGTTCTGAGCCGTCTGAACAGGGCATTGTCCTTTTGCCCAGGGCCTGGTTCTGCCTGGGGTCCCCTTCCTTCCAGACACGTGCCAGCCTTTGCCCCCACTGCCTCCTCCCTCTGCGGTTCACCTCCCACCTTTCTCCCAGTCTACTTGAGTGTGCTCTTTGATGTTTAGTTCAAGTTCCTTCCCCATCTCCCTCCTCCCTCCCCAGCATGGGCCAAGGGCCTTCCTCTGTGTGATGACCTTGTCTTGAACTTCCCAAGATCAAAGCCCTTGCCACCCTGTACTGTGCTTGTCTCTCTGAGTGACCATCTTCTCCATTAGACTTTGAACCTCTTGAAGACAGGGACTGTCTCCCACCTTATATCTCAAGTAGCTGTGTAGTCTAGGCACGTTAGAGGCCCTGTGATGTGCTGTACGAGTGTAGGACTCAGCAGCCTGCATACATGTGAAGATAGAAATTCACAGCTGATGCCCCATGGCAGGAAATGGTAGAGCAGCCTTCGTCTGAAAAATGACTTGCAGTGTGGATGAGTGTTAGGAAAACATCTGATTGTGAGTCTGAATTGGACACCCTTTCCATATAAATGGTGGCCACTTAAACGCAGGAGGAAAGTGTTTAATAAAATACCCCTTTTTCCTTTTGCCTGATGAGCTCGTGTGACATGAAGTTCAGTCAACGATTATTGGCCTTATGCTGACCGCTGGTGATTCCAAAGTGTAAAAGCTTGTGGTCTTAGAGCTCACATTCTAGGGGAAAGACCCGGTGAGAACCACTCAAATAATTGGAGAAAATGATAGGCTGCCCAGGTGAATATGAGTTAAAGGCTGATCCTGGTTTGATCTGGGTCCTTGGCATAGGCAGAAATCCACTTTGTCAAGCACCTGTTTTTCGTAGGGATTTCAAGCATGTGCTTGGGCTCCCCAGGCACCAAAGGGCGTTCCAGATTACAGAGCAGCAAACTGCTCACAGCTGGTGCAGAGATAATTGCTCTGCATTTTGTGGTCTCGGTGAAGGAGCCTGTGTCCCTCCCCAAGCCAAGCAGGAGGAGTGGGTAGCTGTCTAGTTAACGAGAACATCCGTTCTTGCTGGTCCCGGGCACGCCTGACAGGACACTGCCCTCAGTGGCTGCGGCCCTGTCAGCCTCTCTCAGGGCTGCCCCGCTCTCCAGCCCCTGCAGCTCTGCCAACCCCTGCACTCCCTGCTGCTGGCCATGTGCGAAGACCAGCCTGGCGGGCGGCTGCCGCTGCAGTCTGTCCTGGAAGCTTGTCAGATTCACTGGGAAGAAGCGGCTGTCCACCCAGCTTCTGCCAACCTCCACGTCAGACAGCTGGTCGGCTTGGTCCTGGGCACCATCTCTGAGGTCAGTGTGGATCTGTGCTTTTCAGCCTTGGGGCCTTTCCCTGGCCAGGTGCGGCTGTTGAAACTCAAATGAGCTAAGTTTTAGTTCATTAGAAGGAAATACAACATTCAATTCCTCAGTCACACCTACCACACTTAAATGCTCATTAGCCGCTTGCAGCCGGAGAGAGCCATGCTAGACAGGGAAGATCTAGAACTTTCCTGTTATTGCAGTTCTCTTGGGCCGCGCTGGTGAAGACCTTTCGGGGAGCCTAGATTTCTAACGTGGCCAAGACCTTTGGGATCTTTAAAAGAGCCTCTTTGCATTAAAATGATTATATATATGACCCATGAGTTAGCTCTCTTATCAAAATCCAGATCTAGGCCTGGTGTGAGAGCCCCTCCCTGACTGCGCCTGCCTGGCCCCTGGTCCCTCCCTCTCCGCTGCCGTCTTACGCCTGCAGAGGGGCCCTTGCCGTGGGCGCCTCACTGTGCCGCTTGCCACGTTGTGTGACTGCACCCTTCGAGTTCTCTTCAGCACCTAACAAGGGGTCTGGCACGTCCTAAGGATTTGGCTTAGGCTGGGCTACCTTGAAGCAAAGTCAGGGCATTTTTCTGCAAGTCAGTGATTGGGGAGGTGCTCCTTGGAGAGGGAGTGATGGAAGGATGTGTGGGTGGGTCAAGCTGAGTGAGGAGGTGGTCTCAGGTGGGGACGGCCTTAGCCTGGTGTCATGGGTAGCTCCAGAGCAGGAATCGGACCACCCTTGGTTCCCCTTGAGGCCAGGACAGAGCTGGGACTCAGATGGGGCAAGTGAGGTGCCAGCTGTGCAGCGCTGCCCTTTAGCAGGGGGCGTGTTGGAGGCTTGAGACCAAGACTAACAGGCAGCCATGTGGGTGGAGAAGAGTAGCAGCTGGGGAAGCTGCCCACAGCCAGTCAGAGACTGCCTCTCCCAACCTGTCCTCCTGTTTTGAACTTCTCTCTTGGCGTGTAAACATGTTCCTCCTGTGCACTGAGCCACAGGATTCAGTGGGGAAGGAGGGGCTCTTACTTGAAAGACGCTAGAGCCTGCCATCCATCAGTGTGCCATTGTCCCCTGATGGACACTGTGATGAGGCTCAGCATTGCCGTCAGAAAATTGTAAAGTGATTTTGATCACTTATTCAACTCTAACTGGGGCACTGAGCTAGGTGAGCTACAAGGGTGTGTAAAGCATACAACGCGGTCGCAGGAGGCAGACAAGCAAGTGGATTTTTTGCAACATGGTGTGACAGAGGCAGAGGCGAGCAAAGTGCTGAGGGGAGGTGATGAGAAGACATTCATATCAGCAGTTATGGAGAGGGCAGAGGTGGAGAGGGCCAGAAGTGGAGACGATGTAGCTCTGAGTCTTGGAAGCACAGGGGCGATCATCAGGGAGCCCCAGCCTGTGCTGGGGGCGTGTGACCCAATGCACAGGTGTGCGTGAGTGGGCAGGTTTTGGGGAGTGGGGGCGAGTGTGTGCTTGGTGGGCGAGCGTGTGGGTGAGCTTGCCCTGGTGGCTGCTCTTCTCCTTGCTGGGCTCCCAATGTGAAGGACAGACTCTTCCACACTGACTCAAACTGACGGCCGGGCTGTATGTCTTTGTGTAAGTGTTCCCTCTTGACCTTGGGATGTGGATGTGTGTGCACTTGGCCGTCAGGTGGAGAGGAGGGCCGTGGAAGAGTGCTCCCCTGGGCAGCGAGACAGAAGCCACCTGCTCAGGAGCAGGCTGTGTCGAGCGAACTGTGAGAGCCAGGCGGCGTGGGCTCTGGGGCATCCGCATCGCTGCAGAGGTGGGTGAAGAGCCCTGGCCTTCCCTGGGCAGGCTGATGATATCCACCGTATCGATTCCCAGTGTCCATGCTGTGGGCTCAGAGAAAGCCTGGGCAAGCCCCATTCTTCCAGGTTGCCCCTGAAGAGGAGGGACTGAGCTCAGGACTCCTCTTGTGTCCTGAGGAAAGCTTCACTTGGAGATATAATTTAGCTGAGTTATGCATAGCCAACGTAGACTCTATTTATATTGAGTTTTAACTGTCCGAGTTGACAAAAACAAATTTAAGCAAACATCATGAAAGAAAATTTTTTCCTTTAATTGGTTTCTAGGCGGAATGAAAGGAGAAGCAATTTGTAAAGACTGTTTTTATTGTTGCTCTAAGTGTATGGGAAGAATGGCTTTTAGAATAATCTTCAAAGCAAAATAATGTTGCTGTCTGTTGTCCCTAAAACAAAATGCTCTTTCTTGTTAGGCTTTATCTCTCCCAAACTCCCCCAACCCACTGTGACTGCTATTTCTGTTTATGTTTTTTGCATGAGGAAACAGAAAGTTGAAGCAACTTTGTCGACATCACACAGCTATCAAGTCATAATGCTGATATCCATACCCTAAGTTACTTAATGCAAGAAAACTGTGCTATTTGCTCTTGCCCGTGCCTTTCACTATGATGTTTGGTTAGTTTCAGAGAGAAGCACAGAGGCCCAGAGCCCCCTGGAGCCTGGACTGAACCGCTCAGCACACGGTCCCTGTGGCATCGCTGTGAACAGGTGGGCACAGTGCTGTGAGCTCGGGGTGGGGTATTGGCATGGGAGCGGCTGAACTCTGCTTCTTCTCTTTTTGATGATTAATGAGAAGTCTCTTGCTTTTCAAGGAAAACCCGACCCTATTCCACTGGTAGGTGAAGAAGCCACATTTAAGCAGATATGGACTCAAGGTGATGAGGGCCCTGATGGCAGTTTTGCCGTCAGGGTGTTCTCTCTCCTCTTGGAACCAAGTTAGGCTCAGTTTGGAAACAGCATGCTGTTATGTAGAGACTGTCTATATTACATGAGGTGCACGACAAACAACCACAAGACACAGTTTTAAAAACAATGACTTACTTAGCTTTTGATTCGGTGTTAGGAATGTAGACTGTGTTCAGCCTAGAGGGAAGCTGTTTCCACTGTTAACTGTTGCTTTTTCTCTGACTGCTGGCCAGCGCCCTTCCCGTTCAAGTTCCCCCGGACCTTCAGGAAGGCCGACGGCTCAGCTCCGGTTCTGCTCTCCCGGAAAACTCACGGCCGGCAACTCCTTCCCAAAGGGGTTTTCTGCAAAGAAAGGGAAAGGTGAGCAAAGAGGATCGAAGGGCACTGCCACAGGCGGTGTGAGAGAGGAGCCATGTGTGGCTGACATGGCAAGTGAAAATGGGCAGGATGCTGCTGAGGGCCAGCCTCCCCGGGCTGAGACCTACAGAGCTGGACTGAAATGACCTCCAACCTGGCAATTCAGGGCGGTAGGTGTTACGGAGGGGCCCTGCTATGAACTCTGTAGGACAGCAGGTTGAAGGTGCCAGGTCCCACCGCTCAGGAAGTTCACGGCTGTTGATGTGAGGTGGGGACAGAACAAGGCGGGTGGTGAGAGAGCTGACAAGGCCGAACGTGCCTGGAAGGCGCCTTCTGAGCAGGTGACGTGTGGAAGCAAAGGAGCGGCTGGGGTAGTTCAGGAGAGAGATTCTCCAGGCTGGTTGGCACAAGAGCGGGAGAGTTGGGATGAGTGTGGGGAGCTGGGGCTCCAGAGTGGCAGGCCGGCTTGCCCTGCTGGGAAGTCCAGGCTGACAGGAGGGACCATGTCGGGGGGCCCCTGCTCATGGCTCTGGGGACCCGAGACTCCTGGCAGGCAGTCTGGCCTCTGCTGAGGGGCCAGCTTGCTACACCTGTGCTGGAGGGTGAGCTTGGGGTGGTCTCAGGTTGTATCTTCTGCCCGAAACAGCCTTGGCGCCAGCAGTCAGAGCCACTTTCAGTGTTTAGATAACAAGCACCCCTTCCTCCATGTGTGATACTGACATTAGCTGAAAAACTAACCATACAGGCCACAGTGGCCATGGGGATGGGCACCCCTGGGCCTGTGACAAGCCCCTCCAGAGCAGGCTGTTCACGGATGAGGCCGCCTCTGCCTGGCCTTCGGCTGGAGCATCAGGAGCTCTTTGGGAATGTCAGACCCTGAAGCCCCCAGCAGGCTTTGTCTGCCTGTCTGTCTGTTGTGGAGAGATTTTCCTGACGAGCTCAACTAATCAGGGATGAGTGGAGCCGGGCATAGCCTCAGGACATCCTCTCCTGTGTGGCGATGAGCGCCATATTCCGCTCCAGCCCCTGCTGCCCTCCAAGACCACTCTCAGGTCCTCGTGAGCGTGGAGGGGTGGGGGTCGAATGCTTCTATAATACTAGCAACTCTCTCAGGACATGCATTACCCCCGGCTGCACTTTTGGCCTCTTGCGACAGAAGTCCTGATGGGTACCCCTGGGGGACACATTAGAAGGCCCACCTAGGGACTTCCCTGGAGGTCCAGTGGTTAAAACTTCACCTTCCAATGCAGAGGATGTGGGTTTCATCCCTGGTTGGGGAGCTAAGATCCCACATGCCCTGTGTCCAAAAAAGTAAAACATAAAACAGTAATAACATTGTAACAAATTCAATAAAGACTTTAAAAAATGATCCACATTAAAAAAAAAATCTTAAAGAAAAAGGCCCACCCAATCCTGTGACTCACTGCTGTTAGTTTGGGTGAATTCCTTAAACTTTTGGAACCTCCACTTCTTGCAAAAGGGGCTGAGAATGTGCACCTCACAGGATGAAGGCTGGGTATAAATAAAAACGGCATCGAGGCATGTCCTGGGTCACAAGTGAGCTGTGAACATGGAGTACTGTGATACTGAGAATGAATACTCAGGCACACTACCAATTCCGCATCCAGAACAAGGTGAAATGCTTACTTTGAATCTAAATCTCAAAGTATTTTTGTTTTCAAAAGCTTGTTGCATATAATTATACATACAATGTGTTGTATAATTTTGAGACATATAAAAGATTATATGATGATGCATGCATTACGACACTTAAAATGAAGTGGACGCTCAAAAGAAGAGCTAGAAGAACATCACCAAAGCCACACCTGCTTGCTTAAGACATCTGCTCTGAGATGCCTAGCCTAGCTGGGGCCTCAGCCCAGTTGACCCCATCTCCCTGAAACCTGCTTCCTGCTGGTTTTGGGGAAGGGAAGGCTGATTGTGGGTAGGAGGAGGTGAAACCACGGGAGAAGCTCAGTTCTAAAGCTGGGGCTCCAGCCCTGTGGAGCTTGACTTTGATTTCTCTTCTTTACTGAGAGTAACTCTGCCTGTTTCCTCAGTTCTCCAGGCCGGAGTTTGCCCTGATGGCTGGAGAGGCCCCGGTGACCTTGTATTTGCCTGGATCAATTGTGGTAACCGCTGGGTTAGACTGGGCGGGGCTGAAGGGTGGTGAGTGGCCAGCTGAGCAGAACCCGAGGCTGATCAAGCTCTGAGGGGCTTACCCTCTCCTCCAGGAGCCTGCCAGCCCTTGCCAAGTCACACTGCTCCTTGACACCCATCCTTCAGCATCTTCTTCCTCTTTTGGAAGAAACCTCTGTGACTTCTCACCAAGTCCTGCTTGTCCTTCCAGACAAGCTCTGTCTTCATCTTCCTCTTTAGTCAGGAAATACTGCTGAAGCATCTAGGAGGTGCCAGGCACCACTCCACACCCCAGATCTCTTGATATGAAAAACCCAGATATTCCTTTTCACATGGAGTTTGTGTTCCAGCATTATGCATTTATTTTCTGGAGAGGAAAAGTTTATCTCCCTTCCCTTGGTCTGCTGGCTCAACCCAGGCAGACCTGGATTGGGGGTGAGTGACAGGCTGTCCCTCCTGAGGCTCGAGGAAAGAGCTTTGGTGTTGTTAGTCCATAGTGGGTACAGCCACCGCCTGCCCTGCTCTGAGGTGTTTGACTGGGACCTTTCCTGAACCAGCACTCTGGGGAAGGGGGAGAGATGTTGGAATATATAAGCGGGTAGCTGCCCTGAGTGTAGGTTGGCAGAGGTTGCAGGGTAGGGAGGGGGAGGAGGAAACTGGAAGGGGCCTGGGCACCAGGGAACAGAGAAGCTGGCAGCCAAAACCCATTACCAGAGGTGGGCAGGCAGGACCACTGTGGACCCAAGCTCTTTGTGCATGCTCTAATGGAGATCATTTAGAAAACGCACATTCAAACATACAGTCATTACAAATTGCAAGAGGGCAACTGCAAAGCATTGAACTCAAGCATGGGCATATGGGTTACACAGCGACCAGGAGACACAGGTGCAGATGAGCAGGAACCGGAGTGGCTTAGAGTGTGCCCTGTGGCCGTGCCTGCCTGGGGTCACGGGGAGTCCCACTCTCACAGGGCCCCCAGTCCAGTGCTGGGGAGTGGAGCTGCCGCTGGCTGTGACAGGGTCATGGTGTGGGGGCAGCCTTGGTCTCAATGGAACTAAAGCCATCTGCGGTGTCCATCATGACTGCTTTTAATGAAGGCTTTCTGAGGAGGTCTGGGCCAGGCCTCAGGCTAGGCTTGGGACACAGACGATGCTCAGCCCTCATCCTTAGGGAGCAGGGCCCCTGAGCACTAGGAACCGGGAAAGCAGAGAAGGGAGTGGGTGGCTCAACCCCCAGGTTGCAGACGAGAGGACCTGAGCCCGACCTGGAAACCTGGTAGGAGCTTGCATGAGAGGATGGAGGGGAAGGGCACAGGGGGCAGTGGGCAGTGTGGGCAGAGATGCGGCAGACCAGCTTTTGTGGAGTGGACTGATGAGCTCTTCTGGGTGGCTCGGCGGAGGTGATGGTGGTCGGGGTGGGGCTACAGGGGCAGGTGCATCAGGTTAATCTGAGCAGGGTGAGGGGCAGCAGGCAGATGTGCTGCACATCCTTGGATGCACCTCTGCCGATCAATTTCTCAGTTCACAGCAATCCGCCAAGCTCTAGCCCTCCCTCCTCCTCGGACAGGTGCCCACCCAGGTTCTCTCTGCCCACCCAAGCTGTGTTCTGTGATGACCTGAGGTCAGTATTGCATTGCCCACTACTCTGAGGGGGTATGGTTCACCACTGTGGCCCTGGAGCCCCAGGGATTTTTGCAGGGGAGAGACATCCGCTACGTGAGCGCCCCCAGCCTTCCTGGCCCCTGCAGAGCCTGGCAAAGAGCAGAGATTTGAGTCCAATTCCGCCTTTTCCTAAGTGCAACTCTGGGCTGGTCACTTACAGCCTCTGAACCTTGCTTCTCATCTGCTGAACAGGAATCATAAACATACTCATCTCTTAGGTTGTGTCAGTTAAATGAGAAAATGTGCATTAAGTGGTAGCACAGTAGCTAGCCCGTGGGAAAGACTCCATGTCTTTTAGTTATTGTTACAGTTTTTACTGTTCTTGTTTCCAGACCAAAAGAGCGAAGTCCTACTTGGCTCTCAGGGGCCTCTGTGTGGTGCTGCTGAGCGGGCAGTGCCTGGAGGTGAAATGTGACATCACATCGACAGTGGGCGCTGTCTTTGGTGCCATTGCACCCTTCGCCAACCTTGGGGAGCTCACCTACTTTGGCTTGGCTTACAAGAAAGGTAAGCGGCTCCCAGGTAGCCCACAGCTGGCCTGATGCCTCAGGCAGCCTGGTGTCTCGGTGTGTGTGTGGTGAGTGAGCTCAGCCCCACATTTGCGTCCTCCTCTTTGTGACCTCATGGACTGTAGCCCACCAGGCTCCTCTATCCATGGAATTTTCCCGACAAGAGTATTGGAGCAGGTTGCCATTTCCTACTCCAGAGGGTCTTCCTGACCCAGGGATTGAACCCTAGTGTCCTGTATTGGCAGGCAGATTCTTTACGACTGTGCCACCTGGGAAGCCCAGTGTCTAGGTCCCTGAGTTCTAGTCCTTCTAACAAAACTGCTTGAGACTAGGATGCTGTACTTACCCACGTAGATACAGAGCGCCCGGCCTGCGACAGAAACGGAATAAGTACTCAGCTCTGTGGTTTTAATTTTATTTTTATAAAGTGGTCACTGGGAGGCAGATGATAAGTGATAGCTCCTCAGATAAATATTCATATTTTCTCTTCTGGGTGCTGAGTTTCTTTTCACTGACCCTCTCGTCTTGGTTCCCTCTTCTTGGCCCCTCATGGACCCAACAAAGGAAGGTCCAGCGGCTAAATCCAGACAGCTTGCTCCCTGCTCTGTCTGCTAGACTCAGTCGGCTCTTGTCCCACCCTTCGGGCAGAGCTCAGCACTGTGAGTCTGATGCGTGGCCCCTGCCTGGCTGCTTTCCCCTCTAAACACTCTCTACTTCCATTTCAGGTCAAGAGTTCTTTTTCTTGGATGCTGAAACCAGGTTGTGCAAAATAGCCCCTGAAGGCTGGAGTGAGCAACCCCAGAAGAAGAGCTCCCCAAATACCTTTGTGCTCTTTCTAAGGATAAAGTTCTTCGTGAGTCACTATGGGATGCTCCAGTGAGTGCCTCAAACTTCTTGGTTTGCTCCTTAGGCCGTCTATGTCTGTCCAGCCTGACATTAGAGACAATGGGTGGGCAAGTGCTTGGCAAATTAATGTGTGCACACATTACAACAATTACTGGATTCCAATATGACAGAAGAGGGGGGAAAGTCAGTGTTTGGGGACAAGCCCTGTCAAAATGAAAACTTTGCCAGTCAAGGTCAAGTTCTCTCTCCCCTGACCCCAACATGCCCCACCTCCCGGAAGCTCATTGACGAGGATGGGAGGAGGGGGTCACTGCTTTGGGACTGGATCACTCTCTCTATTCGTTTGCTTATTAGACATACCATCTGACTAAGTATTTCTTACTTGAGCCACAAGAACAAGCATCTCCATGGATGTTGTGGGAAGTGAGTAACCCTGTGTCTTGGGCACAGAATGGCCCTCAGCGAGTGACGGGCGGCATGGTATGGATAAACAAGCTCACCCTTGTGTTACCGGTGTTGCCCTCTGGGTTCTACTCACTTGCAACCTGTCTTCTCTCCTTTTTCTGCTTCACAGATGGAGAAAACCCTCTGGCTTTAGTGCTGCCCTTTGCCCTCAGCATTCCAGAATCCTTTATTCCCGCATCTCTTTGGCAGGCACAGCTGGACAAGGCATCAATTTTACCTGCAACTTCGGAAAGACATCCTGGAGGAGAAGCTGTATTGCAACGATGAGACGCTGTTGCAGCTGGGGGTCCTTGCTCTGCAGGCTGAATTTGGCAGTTACCCAGAGGAGGTAGGCGTGGAGATCAGGGGCCCTTGGGTGGGGACACTGGAGAGGCAGTTATGGGACAGTGGGGGACTGTTGTAAATGTGAAGACAGCCTGTGTTCTTAGCACCTACCACTGAGATTGGGGTAAACTGCATCCACCCAGCCACCCACCTACCCATCCATCCATCCACCCAGCCAGCCAGCCACCCACCCATCCATCCATCCATCCATCCACCCAGCCAGCCAGCCACCCACCCATCCATCATCCACCCAGCCAGCCAGCCACCCACCCATCCATCAATCCATCCACCCAGCCACCCACTCATCCATCAATCCATCCACCCAGCCACCCACCCATCCATCCATCCATCCACCCATCCACCCAGCCAGCCAGCCAGCCACCCACCCATCCATCCACCCAGCCAGCCAGCCAGCCACCCACCCATCCATC